>JAYKKT010000081.1:21057500-21322500 GCA_036023115.1 Brasenia schreberi
GCTGATTCAGCTAATATCAGTGAGAATGCAACTGATAGAAGTGTTAGGATCTGATGTAGGATTAAAGCGGGTTTGGTTGGAGATATCAAACTAAAACCCAAACCAAGTCTTCCCCCATATTAAGCATGATCAGTCGTATCGATTTCTTTCCTTGAGAGAGGGGGGAGGCCGAAGCCAAATGCATGCTTGGTTATCGAACTGATGACCTTCAACTTGTGATTTGAACCCCTAGCGAGGTGAGCTATAGACTATAGTTCGTTGTGTGGTTACATTTATATTCAGTGACCAATGTAATCTATGTACACACACATACACACACACACACACACACACACACACATATATATATATATATATATATATATACGTATTGCGTCTTGTATCATATTAGAATTAATAAGGAAAGATGATGATTTAGTGTTTGTTCATAGTAGTTAAGCTTTTCTTCACCTTCCCCAAGTGCAGCTAGGTGCGGAGTTTGTAGGGACATTCCTTCTCATCTTCTTTGCCACTGCTGCGCCGATCGTGAATGAGAAGTATGACCATGCAGAGACATTGATTGGCAATGCCGGGTCGGCGGGGCTGGCCGTCATGATCATCATACTGTCGACCGGACACATCTCCGGCGCCCACCTGAACCCCGCTGTAACACTGGGCTTCGCCTCCTTCCGCCACTTCCCGTGGATGCAGGTGCCTGCCTATATCACTGCTCAAGTCTCTGGCTCCATTTGTACCTCCTTCTTCCTTAAGGGAGTCTTCCACCCGTTTATGCATGGTGGTGTCACTGTGCCCGCTGTTTCCCAATGGCAGGGGTTTCTCCTTGAGTTCATCATCACCTTCAACCTCATGTTCGTCGTCACTGCAGTCGCCACAGATACGCGGGCGGTAAGCATCCACTTAATGTGTTTCAACAAAAGAAAGGAAAGAAAGAACTTTTAGGGCCTCTTTGGTGTTGAGACTGAAAGAAGAAAGAGGCCAATTAGTCCTTCATGCCACCTTAAATCACAAATTGTTCTCTGTGGTTGGTACACTGGAACAGTCCATGAACGGTAAAAATAAAAAGCAAAAACTACTCGAATAGAAGATATATTTTCTTTTTTATCTCAACTATTTATCTATGTGATTTGATAGTCAAGCTTCTTAAGAATATATTTTCTTTTTTATCTATGTGTTATTTTACTGATATGATGTGCGCATCCGAATATTGATCAGGTTGGAGAGTTGGCTGGAATTGCGGTGGGTGCAACGGTGATGCTCAACATCTTGATTGCAGGGTTAGTTCACTTCTACATAGTTTCTCAAATGCCACCATAAATGATAACTAGGCACCAAACAACACCCACATGGTTTCCTTGGATACCTTCGCACAGACACATTATGTGCGTGTGTGCATGCACGCTCATGTGTGTGTGAGAAAGAGAGTATGATACATGCAATTATGGTTCAGCCTTCATCAAAACTAGCTTCCAAGGAAAACTTTATTTGATTGCTTAGAATATGTTGGTGATGAATATGGTCCAAGTTGTGTCCCATAAGTATATCTTGTTTCTCATGAATAACAGGCCGGGAACCGGTGGATCAATGAACCCTGTGAGGACACTGGGGCCAGCTATAGCAGCAGGCAACTACAAAGGGATCTGGCTCTACATGGTTGCGCAGCCCATAGGTGCCGTGCTGGGTGCAGCCACCTACTCCACTGTCCGCCTTCGTGACGATGAGGTCGATCCACCCCGCCAGGTCCGAAGCATCCGCCGTTAGGCCCACTTGATCCTTTCCGTACCAAGTGCAGATCAATCAAGGCCCGATAGCTATAAATAGTGTAATAAATTAAAACTCTGTGTGGTGACCAATAACAGCTAGTAGCTGGGGTGTATGGCCAACACCATGTGTTAGCTGCCATTACGTGTTCTCCTTTTTCTCCTTTCTGGTGTTGCTTGTTAAATAATAGCATATAATGTGATGATGGACAGTGAATTTCATCAGACACTATCCTTGGCATGTGAACATGTACGACGTTACTTTATATATATATATATATATATATATATATTATATATATATATATATATATATATATATACTATGATTCGGAGAAAGATTCATATTCTATGTTTACAAGAGACAAATGGGTTGGAGAAAAAGCAAAGGAGATAGAGGATGCAGGTTTTAAATTATGTTACTCAGGTAAAGAAAAGGCTCGAAACGGAGTTGATATTATCATAAATAAAGATTTAAAGGAGTGTAGTAGACATACGTGACCAAATCATGACGTTGAAATTAGTGTTAGGAGCAGAGGTTTTGAATATAGTTTGTGCTTATGCACCCCAAGTAGGATTAGAAGATAGTATAAAGACAGTTTTTTGGGAAGAGTTAGATAAGGTGTTTCAAAATATTCCACAGAGGGAGATGATTTGTTGAGGAGGAGATTTAAATGGACATGTCGGTAAAGAGGCATTAGGATATCAAGGGATTCATGGAAACTTTGGTTTTGGAGATATAAACGAGAAAGGTAGGGAGATTTTAAATTTTGCTATGGCATTTGATCTCTTTATAGTCAATACAATCTTCAAAAAACGAGATGAACATTTAATTACTTATAAGAGTGGCTTATCACAAATAAGGTAATTCAAAGAAAAAGTTTAACCACTCAACATCGACTTTTAGTTATGGATTTACAAATAAAAAAATGGGCAAATAAGAAAAGAGTGCATCGAGCTATTTGGACTAAATGGTGGAACCTCAAAAGCGAGAAAGAAGCGATATTTAAACAGAAAGTCCTTCAAGGAGATGTTTGGAATTATGTTGGCACACCCTGTGATATGTGGAACAATATGGCTATACATATTAGGAAAGTGGTGAAAGATGTGTTAGGGGTATCTAAGGGAGGTGTATCGGCACAAAAAGAAACTTGGTGGTAGAGTGAAGTAGTACAAAATAAAATCAAGGCAAAGAGGGCATGTTACAAATGACACTATGCTAAGAAAACTAGTGAAACTTTAGATGCTTATAAGAAAGCAAATAAGGAAGCGAAAAAGGCCGTTAGTGAAGCAAAAGCTAAGATTTGGGAGGACTTATATAAAAAACTCAACTTAAAAGAAGGTGAAAGAGATATTTTTAGGATAGCTAGGGCTTGAGATAAGAAAACTCAAGATCTTAATTATGTTAGATGCATAGAAGGCGATGATGAAAAAATTCTAGTGGCAAATGATGATATAAGAAATAGATGGAAAAACTATTTTTATAATCTTTTTAATGAAAATAAAGATGTTAGTATTAGTTTAGGAGATTTAGCCAAGTCAGAAAAGTATATAAACCACAATTTCAACCGACGTAATACACTATTTAATGAGAAATAAGAATCACTTGGCTCACAAGACTATTTAATGAAATATGGAAAAACTAAAAGATGCCCGAGGAATGGAGAGCAAGTACACTTATACCCATATATAAGAATAAGGGAGACATTTAAAATTGTGCGAATTATCGAGGTATCAAGTTAATGAGTCATACTATGAAATTATGGGAAAGAATTATCGAACGTAGGTTAAGACAAGTGTCAAGTACAACAGAAAACCAATTTGGATTCATGTCATGCAGATCTACTGATGAAGTGATTTACCTTTTGAGACGTCCTATGGAACATTTTAGAGCAAAAAAGAAAGGCCTTCACGTGATATTTATTGATCTAGAAAAAGCTTATGATAGGGTACCGAGGGAGGTTCTTTGGAGAACTTTGGAAAAAAGAGGTATCTCATTGACATATATTAACCTTATAAGGGACATGTATGATGGTGCAAAAACGTGTGTGAGGACTCAATAAGGAATTACAAACTTCTTTGAAGTTAATATTGGGTTACATTAAGGATAAACTTTAAATCCATACTTATTTATAATGGTGATGGATGAGTTAACAAAACATATTCAAGATGAAGCACCTTGGTGTATGTTATTTGGAGATGACATTGTATTAGTGGAGGAGTCTAAGGAAAAAGTTAATAGAAAATTGGAACTATGGAAAGAAACATTAGAAAGCAAAGGTTTCCGACTTAGTAGAACAAAGACAGAATATATGGACTGTAAGTTTGATCATTTGGTTACTTAGAAATTAAAATTGGCACACATTGCATTTTCCAAAAGAAAAGTTTTAAATACCTAGGGTCAATTTTTCAGAGTGATGGAAGAATTGATGGAGATGTTACACATAGAATTAATGCTGGTTGGTTAAAATGGAGAGGAGCATCAGGTATTTTTTGTGATAAGAAGATACCATTAAAATTAAAAGGTAAATATTATAGAGCAGGGCCTACCATGTTTTATGGTTCTGAGTGTGGGCAGTTAATCATCATGTACAAAAGATGTCTCTGACAGAAATGAAGATGTTGAGATGGATGAGTGGTCATACAAGAAAAGACCATATACATAATGAGGTTATTAGAAGCAAATTAGGAGTGGCACCATTAGAGGATAAAATGAGAGAACATCGTTTAAGATGGTTTGGACATATAGAAAGAAGATCAAAAGAAGAACCTATAAAAAGGTTAGAAAAACTAAATTTGGAAAGTATTAAAAGAGGTAGAGGACGACCACAAAAGTATTGGAAAGAAACAATAAAGAATGATCTATCTTATTGGGAGTTAACTGCTAACATGGCACACGATAGGGATATGTGGAAACAAAGAATCCATGTAGCTGACCCCATTTAGTATGGGAAAAGGTTTAGTTGTTGTTGTTGTATATATATATATATATATGAGAGCACAGTCCAATGTGCACAACCATCGGTTTAAACCTCTTCACTATTTGATCGTGAAAATCTTTGATGTAAAAGAATTATTTAATACTAAGTATTTAATGTCCACCATTGATCATGCCACCGTTTAATACCGAGTATTTATGGCAAGTTGCAAGAGCCCAAGCTGCTGTATGGTGAATGAGGCTGTCATGGAGAAGATTGGATTTCACCCACTACCTTCAGTAGCCCAACAGTCTGATTTCAAATTGGATTATCAGAAGTAGAGAATCGAATTCAAAATCACAGTTGAAGCAAACACGGCCTACCTAGATCACACCAGCCAATGTCTGACCAGATGTGCACCTGGGAAACAAAAAGAAATTAGAATCTTAAGCATCCAAGATTAGCTGTCATTAGCTTAATTGCACGTCCAAGCAACACAATAAATCAGGTGTGCCACCACTCCTTTGTTATTTGCTCACGTATACTTGTTACAAATGTGAATCCTGGCTGCACTGCTGCCTCAAACTAGATGCTTCTGCAACCTTTCTGGCCATGCTGCTCATTCAGGACGGCACTTATACGAGTGTGTTTATGTTAAAAAAGGCTACAGAGAATCAATTATGTGTATCCAATATCATTCTATAGTATAGAAAGAGAAAAGCAAGAAACAGAGTATCTAAAGTCTTAGATAATCGATACGGTTTTCCCTGCACTATCGAATAACCAAAGAGAGTCCTTTCTGAACTTCAGAAAACAGATATCATGTGTGCTGATAAGGAAAGAGATAAGTTGTTGATTATGAAATGGTGAGTATTCCAATGAGCAGGATCGAGTCTGGAGGCAAAGGTGTTCAATGTCAATCAAATGCTAGAAAGAATGTAACATCTTGTTTCTTCTCTGTATTCATGGTGAATCCCTTTCGCTAATATTAGCTCTTACGTTTCAACCTATAGTCAAGGGGTGCACAATGAACCTACAGGTGCCAATGATGACAGAACCCTTCAGTAGACTTTAATGGGCTCAGGGGCACTGTACAATAACTCAAGAGGGCATATTTCAAGACAGTTGGTGGATCCAACATGCTACTCCCCAAGACTCAGCATTACAGAACCCAAGCTAAAACAGTCATAACTAACTTCGAAGCCATCAGAATCAAGTACAAATTCCACTTCTCCAACTTGAGTTTGCTCATGCATGGAATGATTCAAGAATTCGACAAAAAATCTGATTGCCGACTGGAACATGAGTCAACAGCAAAAATGTCCAAAAACTCAATGAGAGAAATGGGCTTGTCTCCTTCCATCTGTATGTTAAATTGGTCCTGCTACAATTTGAAGGAACTTTACAAAGGCAGACATGGCTAATATCCATACATACAGGGAGACAACACATGGGAAAGCAGAAGCTTTTCAGGTTAAATTGCGTTGGGTTAATTAATACCTACATTTAATTAATAGAACCCACAGAGCATGGCCATGTAGGTATATCCAAAGCAAGTCAAAAGATATGTACGCATTGCTTTCCTAAATAGAACCCACATAGAAGAGAACAAAGTTTATACCTACATTAGTTTGTCCACTTGAACCAGATGAGACCTCAACCAGAGCTTAAGGATAGCCAAAGGTAAAAAATAGATGAATTTCATGATAAATCTAGTCCTTCACTAAGCTTAACCGGACCTCTTCATCAATCAATTGGGTTGGCTAGAGGGTGCAAGATGGAAACTTCCCAGGAGGTGAACCATCATAGTATGAATCAAAATCATGTGCAAAACTTTGGCTGATGAACTGTGGTGCATTAACGCAGGAAAGATCAGACCTCCATGTAGAATATCCACTAAAGTTCTATACTGATTGTTGGTAATCTAATTCTTGGGATTAGCTGAACTCAACTTATTTGAACGACTCAAAGAACTATAAATAGCAAAACAATTATGATAAGATCTGGTCATTCTCGGCTCAGGTAACGGCTGGACTGGTCATCTAGACCGTTACCAGTAGCACAGATAAGGAAAGATTATAACGGAGGACGTTACCAAGATTTCCGGTAACGTCCTGGATAACGCTCCAGACGAGAGAAGCCACAGGAGAAAAATCCGGGAAGAGGAAGGAGCAAGCTGCCTATAAATAAAGCAGCCGATACAGAACAAAACATGAATATACAGAAAGACAGAAAAATAGTCTGCAGATCCTCTCCCGAGAAACCCCTGTGTGGAAACCTCAAACACACAAAATTTTGTTGCACGAAAACCGGCGAACAAGCACCACCGGCTAGTTCGATCCAACATCAAGCAGTCGCTGAAAGATCAGAAACTCCAACAATCTGGTATCAGGGTCTCATCTTTGGACCCTATAAAAATCAAATACCCAAGTAAAGAAGAGGTTTTAAGAGAACAAAAAGAAAGAAGGAAAATAGAAGAGAGAAAAGAAAGGGAGGAGAAACAGAGAAGGCAAAGAGTCGAGATCGGCCCCAAAGCCACCCGCGGCCAGGCCGCCAGAAGGCAGAAAGCCGAAGATCAGCCACAACCCACCCGCAGCCAGACGGCCAGAAGGTAGAAAGTCGGAGAACGGCCAAAAGTCACCCGCAGCCAGAAGGCAAGAAGCCAGGAATGGCCAAAAGCCACCCACAGCTAGAAGGCAGGAAGCCGGGAACGACCAAAACCACACGCAGCCAGAAGGCAGGAAGTCGGGAACAGCCAAAAGCCACCGCCGTAGAACGAAAATCACTATGGCTCTCTCTCTCCTCCCGTTGTAAACCCCCGCTGAAAAAACCGAAGGGAAAATACCGGTAGCCGATGCTTAGATGCCCTCCCACTCTCTCTCTCTCTCCCGTGTACACTCTCTCTCCTCATTAAATAGTAAATAAAAAAAACCAGCGGTTTCAAAAAACCGCGGGCCGAAGAAACTGCCTCGGGCAGCAAACTAAAAAGTTTGTTTTGCCCCGGCCGGTTTTACTTATTCACAATTTTGCCACTGACCAAAATTACGGATTTATCCAGATATTTTTGGGTAAAAAGATGATTTTGCCCTTACTGAGCAAAAAGCCAGTTTTACCCTCTGACGGTTTATGAAAATTATGAAATATTGGGTTGTAACTTTACCTTTATGCCCCTCCTAGTGTAGATAATTTCAGTTCTGCCATTTATTCAAAAGACATATTTATCCCTCTACTTTTGAAAAAATTAGAGATTCGACATGATGGTTAAAATTACAATTTTAAGCCCGATTAGTTACGAATTTTACAGAAATACCAAAGAGTAATTTTACGAGTTTGTCCTCGAGCTTTTACAAAAATTACAAAAAGGAGACAAATAGATAAAATTATGGTTTTGCCATTGGTATTATTTTAAGGGGTACAAAGGCAGAAACTCTTCGGGAAAATTTTGAATTTGTACCAAAGAGCTTATGAAATTATCGTTGGTCTACTTGTTTGATATTATGCATCGTTCTAACATGATTCTTGCTATGTGTGCTCTTTGTTTTATATTTGTTTTCTTTTTAGACCGTTTAATTGTTATTATTGCCAAACACATAAAAATGAGCTCTAAGATATGTGTAACTGAGTCGGCAAAAACTGAGAAGTTGAACGGTATTAACTTCCAAACTTAGAAGAGGAGAATCCCTCTGACTCTAACACTTAAAGGTGTTGAGTATGTGTTGAAGGAAACTTTGCGTCCGGCACCTTCAGACGCAAGTGAGCAACAAGTATAAATGTATAAAACATTTCTAAAAGACGACACTATAGCAAGGACAATCATGTTGACCTATATGGAGGATGACTTGATTAGGGTCTTCGAAGAATACAAGACCGCAAAAGAGTTGTTTGACTCAATAACGGCCAAGTATGATACATGTGCAGTTGTTACTACAAAAGTATAACTCCTTCAAAATGAAAGAAGGAGATAATGTGGTAGAACATGTAAACCACATGTTGGTAATGGCTAAAGACTTAGCCGTAGCAAAATCAGTCATCCCGGAACCGATGCAAATATCTACCATACTAAACAGTCTTCTCCCTTCATGGAATATGGTCACCACAACCCTCAGATTAGGGCCAGAAATTAACCTTTCTGAGTTTTTCCTAAAACTAGCAATAGAGCAAAAACATATGGTCAAAAACAAGAAAGAAAAATTGCTAGTCGTATAAGATGAGATAGCGTCTAGCTCCAAAACCAACCAGAAGAAATAACCAAATAAGAAGTTTGGCAAGAATAACAAGAAAAGCAGTCAAAATTTTAAGAAATCGCAAGAAACCGCTTATTGGGTCAAGTGTTTCAACTACGAAAAGATTGGACACTACAAAAAGGACTATCGCAACAAGAAAGGTGGAGGAAACAACCCACAACGCGAGGAGTCCGAGAAGCAGGACACAATCTGGCTTGTATTTGGACTGCCCAGTGACAGGTTGGTGGATAGACTCATGAGCTACACGACACATTTCAAAGACTAAGGAAGGGGCAATGGATCTGAAGAATTACAAACCTAGGAAACATCAAGTCTATATGGGAAATAATACTTTCTCGGATGTTCTGGGTATTGGGTCCTTCAGGATATATTTACAAGGCAAACCAATTGTATTGACAGATGTGTTAATTGTGCCATCTATAAGGCCCAATCTGGTCTCAGTCCCTGCCTTGGTAAAGAAAGGTTTTGCGGTTAGGTTTATTCCTAACAAAGTGACTGTGAGAAAGCATGAAAAAATATTATTCTCTGGGGAATTCGATGTAAAACAAGGACTGTTCAAACTTTGTGATAATAAAATCGGTACAACTTTTGCTTATATTGAGAGTGCCTTTATGGTTGATGTGAATATGTGGCATAAACGCCTAGGGCATATAAGTCTAGAAAAGTTTAGGAAATTATCCAACTTTGACTTATTGCCTAGATTTGGAGAAAATACTTTCAACAAGTGTAAAGCTTGTATACAAGAAAAAATGAGGAGGAAAGTTTTTCTCAAGGAAACAACAAGGGCAACAACCCTGTTGGATGTTATTCACATAGATTTATGTGGACCTTTTAGAGTAAAGTCATATCGAGAAAAAGGTTATAATTATCGATGATTACTCTAGATATATGTATTTATATCCTTTGACACATAAATCTGAGGTACTTTATGCTTTTAAAGAATATAAGCAAGAAGTGGAAAACCAATTAGGGCATTCAATCAAAGTCCTAAGTTCAGACAGAGGTGGTGAGTATACCTCGGCAGAATTTTTGGAATTCTGTAAAAACTTTGGTATTGCAAAACAAAATATAATGCCCAGGATACCTCAACAAAATGGTATAGCTGAAAGATACAACAAGACCTTGCTTAATATGACAAGGTCAATGTTGATTGATGCCTCTCTTTCAAGGCTATTTTGAGAAAAAGCAGTTAGTACAGTGGTTTATATACTCAATAGAGTACCATGTAAGGTTGTATTCACTACACCGTATGAGATGTGGTTTAGAAGAAAACCCAACTTAGGTCATCTCAGGAGGTGGGGATCTGTTGCACATGTAAAGATTCTTGATCAATCTATAGATAAGCTAGACAGTAGGTACTTGAGATGTATATTCATTGGATATCCGAAAGGTTCAAAAGGATATCGGTTTTATCATAAGGACCACAGACTCATTGAAAGCAGAGATGTTGAGTTCTTAGAAGATACTAAGAATGACATCCTGGAAAACAATGAGGAATGTGTTGATGATCTGGTAGATTTAAACCAATCATCTTTTGATCCCACTGAAGATCTTCCTGAAACTACCGATACCTTAAGTGGATATAAGAGGCCAAGAGCCATTCCGTCTGACTTAAAGGATTATCACACTTATCTTATAGAAGAAGTGTGTAATTCGGTGGATTTGGATGAGTTGACTGATAACTTGACTTATCAGCAATCAATGAACTCATCAGAAGCAACAGACTGGGAGAAAGCCATGGATGAGGAAATTGAATCCATTGAGAAAGTCTGGGAGTTAGCTAATTTTTCAAAAGAAAGAAAAGTCATAGGTTGTAAATGGGTTTTGAAAAAGAAGTACAAGGTCGATGGTACAATCGACAAGTTTAAAGCAATGTTGATTGTAAAGGGTTTTTTCGTAAAAAGAGATGATAGATTATGTTGAGACATATTCCCCAGTTGTGAAATTTGCATCCATACGTATAATCCTGACAATATTTGCATACTATGATTTGGATTTACATCAGTTAGATGTAAAGACAGCTTTTCTAAACGGAGATTTAGAAGAAAGCATATACATGCAGTAGCCCGAAAGATTTGCTGTTGGAGGCCAAGAAGACAAAGTATATAGGTTGAAAAAATCCCTATATGGCCTGAAACAGTCACCTCGCCTATGGTATTTGACTTTTCAAAATGCCATTGTAGAAATTAGGTTTGTGGCTAATAAACTTAATCACTGTGTATATGTTTGGAACAGTGGGAGCCACTTTGTTATCCTATCATTATATATAGATAACATATTGTTGACTAGAAACAACAACGAGATGATTGTCAAAACCAAGTCACGGTTGAACTCCAAGTTCGAAATGAAGGATATGGGAGAAGCATCCTATATCTTGGAAATAAAGATCTCTCAAGATAGAGGATCTAGACTCTTATGCCTGAGTCAGGAGAGATATATTGATTATATCCTCAAGAAGTTTAAAATGGGTGAATGCAAGTCTGCAGATACACCTATTGCAAAAGGGATAAAATTAAGTAAGATTGATTGTCTCGGTGAAAGAGACAATAAGCCTAATGTTCCTTATGCACAAGCTGTTGGTAGCTTGATGTATGCTATGTTGTGTACAAGACCTGATATCAGCTTCGTTGTTGGTCTTGTAAGTAGATATTAAAGTAATCCTGGTTGGCAACATTGGGTAGCTATAAAAAGGATTTTAAGATATATGAAAGGAACAAAAGACTTGAAACTGTGTTTTCAAGCAAATGAACTGAAAGTAGTAGGATACTCAGACACTGACTTTATTGCGAGCAAAGATGACAACAAATCAACCTCAGGACAAATATTCTTATTTGGAGGTAGTGATGTTTCTTGGGCATGTAAGAAAGAGGGTTGTGTAGCATTGCATACAAAGGAAGCTGAGTATGTAGCTTGTTGTATGGCTGCAACAAGTATTGTTTGGATAAGCCGCTTCATACGAGATTTGAAGTTGGAAATAACATATAAGTTAGTAGTTATCTACTGTGATAACAATGCAACAATTACTCTTATTAAGAGTGGGGCTGATTGCTCGAAAAGCAAGTATATAATGGTGAAATACCACTATGTTCATGATATGGTAATGAGAAAGGAAATATCCATCTCATACATGCCAACAGAAGATATGTTGGCTGACCCCTTAACTAAAGGTATAATAGAGAAACTTTTCTCAAAACATGTTACTAACATGGGTTTGAGGTATGTTTGATTGTTGTTTAGGAAAATAATCACACAACGGATAAAAGTGTTGTATAGGTAAACAACCATACAACGGATAAATTGTTGTGTAGGAAAATAACCACACAACGGGTATCGATTGTAGTAGCAGTTGTGAAAAGACAGCACTAGGTGAAACCCTGTAAGAGTGGGAGGAAACCAGTACGTCTGTACACTTGGCTCGAATGGCCAAGTGGGACGACTGGACTGGCTATCCAGACCGTTATCTATAGCATAGATAAGGAAAGATCATAATAGAGGACGTTTTCCAGATGAGAGAAGCCACAGGAGAGAAATCCGGGAAGAGGAGGGAGCGAGCTGCCTATAAATAAAGCAGTCGATACATAACAAAACATGAATATACATAAAGATAGAAATACAGAAAAATAGTATGCATATCCTCTCCCGAGAAACCCCAGTGTGGAAACCTCAAACACACAAAATTTCACTGCACGAAAACCGGCGAACAGGCACCACTGACAGGTTCGATCCAACATCAAGCAGTCTCCGAAAAATCAAAAACTCCAACAAATTCAACTAACAGTGTAATAGTTTCTCCGATCTAGGAGAAAACTGAAACACAAAAAACAAGTTGAGCTTGTTTTGTGATACCTCACCAAGCATACTTCTTTCTACTCATAGAACTGTCGTTGTCACAAACACATAGATTGCCATTTGGCCATAAAGAATAAGTTGAGAAAAAAGAAGTTAATCTAGTCAACAAGGATTCTGCAGTCATTGATTAACAAACAAGCGAGCACAAATAAAATGAGACAAGCTCAACCAGTAAGCCATACAAAAATGGTATCCTTTTAGCCAAAATCATCCCAAAAATTCTTCTCCCACAATTGTTTTGTGTAAACTGCAAAGCATATAACAAGGAAAAAGAAAACCCACAGAATCAAAGTTCGGATTGACTTGATTACTAATGATATGGGCATAGGGTAAACACAACGCTTCCCTCGTCCGTCTTCATTTTGCTTTCGTTATGTTGGATAGATTTACAAATTGTTTGCAATAAAAAAACAGGAACAACTAGAGAGAGAGAGAGAGATTATTTGATTCGGAGTTACTTGAGATTGCTGACGAGCTCTAGGACGAAGTTCTTCTCTCAGAGCCTCACGATCGTCTTCGCTCTCTAAACAATGCTGCAACACTGTCACTAATTCTTTCACCGTCTCTCTCTCACTCCTTCAGTCGACCGACGCCAGCACCGACGGTCAAGGTAAAACGAGTGAGATCTTGGTCGCACGATCGCCCACAACCACCGCTTCAGGTTCTCCGCTTCGTTTTGTTTAGACGCGCGAGACACTCCCGCGCTATTTAATCTTACAAAATTGTTTTCTACATCGGTACGCAGAAACGACGCGGGACACGTAATGTTGAACGGAAGAATCAAGCCGATGGTCAAGCAAGAAAAATTCAAGCGGTAGCGGAGAATCATAGGAGAGCTTTAATTCACGGAGACACTAGAAAACGACACAAGACAGATAATGTTGAACCGAATAGTCAAGCCAAAATTCTCACGCTATCAAATCTGCAACGGTGATAACGGATATAAGTTTAACCGCCACACAGAGAGAGAGGGGGGGAGAGAAAGAGAGAGAAGGCAAAGCGAAGCAATAGGGGAGTCAAGAACAAAAAATTGGCGGAGATGGTATCAAGCAAAGAGGGCTCTGACGCCTCGATCCCGACTCCGTCATCAAGATCTTCTCCTTCTTCGAATACTTGGATCTTGTCCCATCCTCTACCTCTGCAAATTACGGTGAATTGCGAAACTTTGGATAGATTATGGATAGTGTTGCAAAAACCTGCTTCCCATTGGATGTTGGGCGAGGGACAAATTGCTATAATGGTTATTGCAATCTGTAGCTGGATAGTAATAAGGAGGCATTTCACAAGTGATCAAGTTTCAGTGCTTTAGGAAAATATCGAGGACATTTAAGATTTTAGACTGTTAGAGGACAACCACATGTATGATCTTATCTACATGAGATCGATTTCAACTGTAATTGTCATTTCAATATAAAAGTTTGTCTATATATGAAATTTCTGAACTATGAAGCAATTTTGGATCGTTATCTCGTGTTGGTTATTTGCGTTATTTTTTCTTAGTAATGAATTACATATCTGAAGACTTCATTGGTTTCGTCCTTCACCGTCTGAGTTATTTTGTACTACGTCAAGTGGTCAAGTTTCATTGGTGCTTTAGGAAAATATCGAGGAAATTTAAGATTTTAGACTGTTAGAGGACAACCACATATATGATCTTATCTACTTGAGAGCGATTTCAACTGTAGTTGTCATTTCAATATAAAAGTTTGTCTACATATGAAATTTCTGAACTATGAAGCAATTTTGGATCGTTATCTCGTGTTGGTTATTTGCGTTATTTTCTCTTAGTAATGAATTACATATCTGAAGACTTCATTGGTATCGTCCTTCACCGTCTGAGTTATTTTGTACTACGTCATGTAGTTCTTTTTCACTAAAGTGATGCAATTTCAGATACTTTGAGATTTGACGGCATTGGATGCTGAGGAACACTCTTTGAGGTAAAGCCCGAAGAGAGAAGGTATATGGAGCAATGTAATGTCGAAAGTTGTGCATCTTAAAGAAGAATCCCGGAGTACCTACAAAGGTAAATGAGCTACAAATCGATGGCTTTTGGAGGCATTCCTTTGCTTTAGCACATGCATATCCTTGTTCATGACGTATGTTTTTCATGCATTATGTGAAAACATGTATGGTTATACCAAATATTTTCAGAAATAAATAACAACAATTAAGCCTTTTCTAATACTAAATATAGGTCATCCTAACCGTTAACTCAACATAAGCTAAATCATGCTTTATTATTTCCTTCGAGCTCTCTTATGATATTTTCATAATCTAGTTTATCGTACCTTTTTATCGAAGCTTCCTTTGGTCATGTTTCTATTATGTCCAAACCATTTTTTCTCTTATTTTACCATTTATTAATGCAACACCCAAAATATTTTGAGAAATCCTTTCACAAAATTTTGAACATTACTGAGAGACAGGTAGTTTCGACTATTATTGTAGGCAATTTTCTATCTGTACCAATAAGTGCTTATACTGTTGGCTGTTGAACATCTAGAATCCATAACGTTTATGAGATTAATTTTATTATGAAATATGTATGGGGAACTTATACCTGGCCAATAATAAATTATATTCCTACTTAGTTTCCTTATTCTGTTGTAGAATTTTATGAGAGTTTCATACATCTCCATATGGTTCACTAAAGAAAAACTTTCAGATTAAGTGGTGGCTTATTAATTGATTTCTTTCATGTTAGTAACCTTATTCAAAGTAAACCCTGGTGATTACCGCCCATCAGCGTAAGCTTGAAAGCGTTATGGTTTCCATTTCATCAAATCCAGACCGTCTTGGATTGACAAGGACGAATATGTGGGCATTGTCTAATAGTAGATGAACTGCAGTTCTTATCATGGATTCCTTACATAGGGAGGAACTTGCAGAAAAGATCGGAGATTTTCACTGGTCAACTGACATGATGACTATGTTGGAGGGATGCTTGAAAAAGGTCCGCCCATGTGGACATCAGTCGTTTGTGTCTTTAATTTAGTTGTTGTTTTATGTCTACTAAAACTTAATGTATTGTAGGTTCACTGTAGTTTTTCTAACAATTGCAAATGAAGAACTTTTTATTCTTAGGAGGGTCAAAATATCACATTGTACAATGTTTATAATACTAATATATCCATTCTTTAACTACTTAGTTAATCTGTCCAAAACTGTCTACTAATACACTTTTTATTCTTATTCGCACATGCAACACTTCTAGCAGTAATTGTTAACCATTAACATGACTATACTGGCGGTTGAATCTTTAAGCTTAAGTTTATTTTATAAAATACGTATGATGTTTGCTATAGTTGTAATTCTTTGTTTCTTTATGAGCAGGTGCAGTGTTTGGAGTTGTATCTGATTACTGAAAAACTGAAGTGAAGATTTATGCAGTTTGGGGACTTGGAACACTGAAATTGGGAAACGGTTGGGGTTGGTGTCTTGGGAAAAATGAGAAGATGTGCTGAAGGGTTTTTGGAACATTTGGAGAGGCATCCAGATGGTAAACTCTTCAAAAAGAGAAAGAGGAAGGTCTCGAAAGTATTGAAAGTAAATAATAAGACATGATCTTACTGTTTTGGAGTTAAATGTATTAAAGCGGATTGCGCACAATGGCGGCAAAGAATCCATGTAGCCCACATTTGTGGGACAAGACATGGTCTTGGCTTTGGTTCTTCTTAAGTATTTTGTCTGCTAGAATGATTATGAAACATTAGTTATCATGTTTCTTTGAAGGTTCTCTCTCTCCCTCTGTGTGTGCGCGCGTGTGTATGGACTCCTCTAGTTACTTTAAGCTGCTGACTAATGTTTTTCTGTGCTTTTTATCATGACCAGGAAGTGACTCCGTTCATCAATGGGTGCGCTAAAACCGCCATGATTGCAATCAAGGAGGGGTATCAGTTTTCTTTAATAAAATCAATAGAAGGCAACTTTACCATAACTCAACTAAACAGTGTAATAGTTTCTCCGATCTAGGAGAAAACTGAAACACAAAAAACAAGTAGAACTTTTTTTGTGATAACCTCAACAGGCATACTTCTTTCTAGTCATACAACTGTCATCGCATTTGTGAACAGGTGCTAATTACATAGCTTACACAATCAAGTTCATTTCCACATGTTAGAGAAGAGACGATGACCACTGAGCAGAATGATTGATACATGCAAATATAGATCGATGAGCAGAATGATCGATACATAAAAATATAGATCGACATTTGGCCATGAAGTGCAGTTCTTATCATAGATTCCTAACGGTGGGGGAAACCTGCAGAAAAGATTGTAGATTTTCGCTAGAATTTAACTGACATGATGACTGTTATAGTGATACTTGAGAAAGGTCCACCTATATTGACACAAAGTCAGAAGTATGGACATGAGCCATTTGTGTATTTAATTGAAACACAAATATTGGTAGGCGACTCTATTGCAAAGTTACTGGAACAAATATTAGCAATGAGGTAGTTGAAATTGGTTAGGATTGCCCTTTTCCTCATGAGAGAGAGAGAAGAACTGAAGAAACTTTGCAAGTGGCAGTATACGTTGGGTCTGGAACTTTCTTTTTCTTGACAACAATTGGGTACGGAAGGATAATCCAAGAACATTCCATCAAGATTTGGGACCTTTTTATTTTTAATAAAAATTTAAGTTTTTTTTAATCTTTAATTTTTTTTAGCTTTCGGGCTAACTGACCCCGTCTAGTATGGGAAAAGGCTTAGTTGTTGTAGTTGTAATAAAATTTTAAATTTCATGCCGAACCCCCCAAAACCGATAGTTCTGGAAGCGTTACCGAAACGGCTCTAGATCGTTTTCAGGTTTGGGGCTAACCGAAACTGGACATGTTGAGATATGTAGATATATCAATTTATTTATTTACATATATAGATATGTATGTATATAGAGAGCATAATTCATCAACACACTCATTCAATTTAAATCCACTTATTCATCTCTAGCATTCAATCGGTATAATCAACAGTTAAAATTTGAATTGTAAAGCCTTTAATATATCATTTGCACTAAATACTAAGGTCACCTAAGTTCTGATCAACCTAGATATTAAGATAGTATGGTGTGGACATGGTTTCGGTTTTTATGGAACTAGGATAACTAAGTATTCAACTCATGCCTGTTCTTAGACATGACCCCTTTCGAACTGGCAGTGCCAAACCGCTGGTTTTGGTTCTAAGAGTTGGAACTAAACTAGGACCGAGCCAGTTTCAAATTAAAAAAAATGAAATCGATGGCCTAAAATCCTTGGTTTCAGTTCTATGGAAGGTGTAATTAAAATGGAACTGAGTGGTCTCCGGTTTGAAGCTGTTTCTAAGTTTGGTTTGATCAGTTTTGGTTTTAATCGGTTCTTAGTCCAGTTTGATTTGGATTGAAACTGTCAGACTGGTTCCAAACCACCCATGTCTATTCGTGCCTGCCTAAATGGGATGAGAGGGTAATAGTTGGCTAACGGGCAGAAATTTGAGGTACGGGTAATATGGGTCGGGCGGGTACCATAACCACCCGTAGGGAGGGTTCGCAGACCTCAAAAATGGGCAAACAAAAAGGCGTCACCTTGACGCGTCATATGAGACACTTGCTGAGATCATAGAACATGACACGGTAGGGGCCTATGGGACGTCAACCCCTTTCTCTCTCTCTCTCTGTGTCGCTCTCTCGCTCACCATGGGTGTCAAAGGAGAGGTTTCGCAAGAGGGCGACGATGGAAGGATCGAGTACAGAACGTATGCTCGAGTCGGTTTGCTGGGTAACCCAAGCGATGTGTACAATGGGCGTACCATCTCCTTCACCCTCGGCAACTTCTGGGCCACCGCCCGCCTTCACCCGTCTCACCAACTCGTCATTGAACCTCACCCCATCTTCGACTTCGTTCAGTTCTCCTCACTCTCTTCCTTGGTTGGTTCTCCTCTCTTTGCGTTTTGTTGTTCTTCTTCTACTTAAGGTTTTGATTGGGTGATAGAGATTTTCAGTGCCTAGACATCCATGTAAATGCTTCATTTGCTTGATTTTCATTAAGCAGTTGGATGTAGCTTTATGGGCATGAGGCTTATTTGAGAATTTGGACTTCCCAAGATGATTGCTTTTTGTGGAGTTTCTTAATATGTGGTTGTTCTCTCAGTGGCTTGTCGCCATTTTGATATTTTTCTCTTCATAATGCGGAATTCACATGGTCTTTAGAGAATGTGGAAGAATGTTGTTGGAAGAATGGCTTTGGTCGATTCTGGGGGCTTGTTGTCGCTCACTGGATCGGATTTAATGAAACTTTTGCAGGACGTAACTAAAAAATAATAATGGTTTTCATCTCTGCTGTCATTTCAGAAATCTATGAAGTCCATGACATCTGACTCATGGATTTGGACTGCACACATCATGTGGAGATCATCCATTCATACTACTTAAACTGGCTAAATATGGACTATACCGGATTTATTCCTGGAAATGGAACTACCAATATGTTTGTAGGCCAAATTGGCATATAAAAATAGAACATGTATAACTTGTTATTCTGACGGCGGCTTGCAAATTTCATGAAAATATGATTCCTTCTGTAGGCGCCTATACCGACCAAAATCAAGTCTTTCACCACACTAAAAGGAGTTAGCTTCTTGAATTCTCAGTCACCATGGCTGGGTCATACCTACATTTAATTCCCAATTGGCAAGATATTATTTGTGGTTCAGGGTTGTGTTTATGTGGTTGTTTGCTGTTTCCCTTTACATTTATGAATTTTGGTGGAATCCATAATTTTTTTATTCTTTCAGTGTTTTTGCTTCTTCTGGTTCGTTGTGTTTTGTTTTGTTTTGTATCTCCTACATATATACAAGCTGGTTGAAGTGCAAGATTATACAATATAGGACATCACAGAAATGTGGAATAAGAACACAATTCAAAACTTTGTGAATTCATGGATTATACAATTTACAACAAAAGGAGAAAAAAGTAAGTTTTGCGTTGGTTTATGAAATTTAAAGTAGAAGCAAGGCTACTAAAACTATACAAATTTCACAGACTATGTCCAGTTTATGTTAAAGATTTTGTTCACATTCAATTCTAGAAGCAATATACTGTTTATGTTATTTAGACTTAAGTACCTTCATGTCGTTAAATTGGGAAGTGCATAATTTAAATGTTTGCAATCGTAAGTTCCCAATGACTCAAAGGTAATGCCTATGCAAATTGTATAGTTGATATCATGTTGTTATTTTCTCAGGCAAGTAGAGTGCAACATGAAGGTTATTATGGTGGGGTTCGCTTGCTGATGGGAATCTGCAAGGTTTTCTACAACTATTGCAAAGAAAATAATATTGAACTTAGAAGTGAAAATTTTACATTGTCATATGACACTAATATCCCACGCCAGGTATGTTGCACATAATAATCGTTGTGCTTATTGTAGTTTATTTCATTATGTTTTTGTGTTTTTGAAAGTATGTAACATTTAAAGTTGGATTTGAAGCCTTGGGCAAAATTTTATATAGGTAGGGTTATATAAGAATGATGATGATGACAATCGCAGAAAACTATAACCATATCTGTGAATTCTAATAAACTTTGTTGTTCTGTAGTATTTCCAATAATGTCTTACAGTGAGGCATCTTTGGCTATCCATAGTTGGTGGCAGGACCATTATGCTGATAAGAAGACTTCACTTTGTTTGTCGTGGGAAATGACGGTTTTCTGTGGTTAGTTTATTAGGTTTTAGTGTGCAATTTTATTAGATTAACAAATAGCTGAACTGAAGAACCTTACACCCCCGGGGATGTGACTCTCATGATGTCCAGATGTTGGGCCTTGAAGGAGCAAATATACCCACTGCTGGGTTAAATTTACATTTGAGTGGGCAGGGGATGAAGTGCATGAATAAGACACAGGCGACTACTTGCGTCACATGCTGAAAAAGCAGTTTCAACTTTCAAGGCATTAAAACTTTTGGATTTCCTCCATCCCCTACCTATCCCAGAGTTCTCTTGTGAAAGCCTACCCCATAGGTTTGACTGAAGGGTTGTGAAAGGTGAAAAAGAAAATACTGATTTGTTTGGTGATGGACCTCTCTAAAAGGGTTCATGTTTCATATCTTGGCCTATAGAAGCGCACAGAGTTGTGCAAGTCTTTAACAAGATACGCAGCAAACTGTCACACCTTGGTTAGTGAAGGCAATGTGATACATGTTAATGCCTATGAGATAGTACTCCTCCCTATGGAAGGCCAAGCTGAAAACAAACTCCACAAACCATACTGAAACTGATGAGCATACGAGGAAATTTCATTCTGGAAAGTAGCCATTCAACTATTGTAAACTGTTCGCCTCAGTAATTTAGTGGACTTATTTTTGGTTCTTTCTGGTTATGTTCATTTTCAGTATAAAATGATTTATCATAACTTGACAGATTTTGGTACGCAAATGCATCTTTTCATTTCTCGTCTGTCTGTTTTCTTCACAGAAGGAATCACTTACATGTTTATGGTGGTTACGTTTTCTTAGATGGCAACTTAAATCTTTATTTTCATCATTGTATGGCTGTAGTTGTTCCAAATTTTAAAATCTCAGTAAAGAAAGGTTAACTGCAGTGCATCTTGATGCTCTCAAAATTTTTGACTTAACCATGCATTATGTATGGTATTTGCCTGTGTATTACTTTCCATCAAATAGAAAAAAAGTGTGGATTACTTACGGTAACAAACGTCCAGACAGGGCTTTCAGGTTCTAGTGCAATTGTATCTGCTGCATTGAATTGCTTGCTTGATTTCTACAAGGTCAGGCATTTGATCAAAGTAGAGATCAGACCGAACTTAGTTCTTAGTGCGGAAAAGGAACTTGGAATTGTTGCTGGTCTCCAAGATCGAGTAGCACAGGTGTATGGGGGTCTTGTATATATGGTATGTTTTAGATATATGCTAATTGAAGCGTTCATATGTAGGCAGTGATGATTCTCATTTGAAAAGTTTATTTTCAGGATTTCAGCAAGCAAAATATGGATGCCTTAGGCCATGGTTTGTACAGCAACATGGACACAAGTTTGCTGCCGCCCCTCTATGTTATTTATGCTGAAAATCCTAGTGATTCTGGAAAAGTAGGGTCTCTGATACACTGCCTGAACTAATTTCGTGTAGTTTCTTGCACTCTATCAGAACAGAAAACTCAGTCTCTTCAACTGAGCTTTATAGTTCAAATTCAGAATATAAGATGGATTTCAGCATTTCCATGACATCTAATGTGCAGGTACACAGTACTGTCCGACAGCGATGGCTTGATGGTGATGAGTTAATTATATCCTCAATGGAGCAAGTTGCCAAATTACCACTGGAAGGTGAAAAGGCTTTGGCGGAAAGAGACTACAACAAACTTGCAAGACTCATGAACCAGAATTTTGATCTTCGAAGGTGGATAATATTTGCCTTTTTTATCATTGAGATTCAAAAAAACAAATCTTCTCTCAAATACTTTTTGTTACTGCACATTATTTTCAGAAAATATCAAGGCTAATTTCTTATGCACAGTCAAACAAGGCATATGCTATCTTCTGTATGGTGGATGATGGAAATCGTAATATCTAATTATCAGAAACATTTTATTTTTCTTCCTTTAACTGCTGCAATATATACAACTCTTTCAGGGATGCTCGTAGATTTACACGAGTATTAGGATCACCTTGGTGGTTTAAACAATGATTCAGGAACTAAGTAGAAATATTTTCTTAACTTACCTAATCAATCCATTCATAAAAATACCGTGCCTTCTCTTTACGTAGCTGAAAGGACAGTTTTAGTTTATCGCTTAAAAATTTTAGATTTCCACAGATCTAGATAAGGAATTATTCTTACCTATGAAGCCTAGAAGCCTTTCCTCAAGCTAGTATAACACTGTCTTGGATTTGGTGTCTGCATAAAACTTTACCAATTATATTTCCGTGAAACTACCATAGGGTCGTTTCACATCCAAAACGGTTACCAACATTTTGTGAGCGTTCATTTCTATAGGGAAAGATATTCAAGCTCAGTATGGTTTGTTGACTCAACTACATATGCATTCCTGTGCTTACGGAAACTTATCCATATCAATTACTTGCTTTAACTTTCATTAATCCTTCACTGTCATGTACTTGTGAGAATTTATTTTATTTCTTACATGATTTCATATGCAATTTGAATAATCTTGTGTAACCTGAATATGCTTTGGCTCCTAAAGATATTTTTCTCATTTATACACTTTTCTGACTCTTGAGAAATCACCTTTACGACTTGCATTGCCAGTCCGTTGTATCATGTAGCATGCCCATTATCCTTTCCCCTCTTAAAAACCTAAGAACATGGTCAATGAATTATGATAGCATATCTTATCTTAGCCTTTCAAATTTCACTCACAGGCGCATGTTTGGAGATGATGCCCTTGGGTCGATAAACATAGCCATGGTTGAAGTTGCTCGAAGTGTTGGTGCTGCAGCCAAATTTACTGGCAGCGGGGGTGCTGTCGTTGCCTTCTGCCCTGGAGGACCATCACAAGTAAAGTGTCTGGAAGAAGTTTGTGAAAAAGCCGGTTTTGTGATTCAGCAGGCCACAGTTGTTCCCTGTGTTCTTAATGATGAAGATCTGAAAATGCTTTCTAGCAAAGTCTCATGAGAGTCACCGGATGTGGACTTTCTAGCGAAGTCTTATAAGTATTTAAGTCGTTCATATTTTTGAAATGACTCAATTCTACAGATGTGGACTGGCCTTGTTAAATGATTCACCTTTTATGAAATTCTTATTGCTGTGAAGTCAAATGTTTGCATTTAGAACTTCTCAGTGTGTATGACTTCTGCATTGGCATTGATCCTGTTGTTACTAGTCTTGAGTTTGACAGGAGCTATGAAGAATCAAAGGCATCAAGTATAAAACACGAAGTTCGTGTGCATATTTTTCAAGACCCAAGTGAATTGATTCGTGCAACTGATAAAGAGGCCAAAAAAGGCCTAAGATCATTTGAAGGAAACCACAAAACGGTATGTATTTCTGCTTTGAGGAAGAGGGTTCGGGCACCGTAACATGCACTGGGATGGGCATTTCCTTTACCCTTGTATCATAAATCTCACTCTCTCTTGTATACGCATGTACGGCCTATTCCTAAACATGTCGTAAAGGGGTGGCAGACCGTGTCATACCTCATGTTCAGGTTGTGTCAAGACCGTGTCCACCTGTACACGACACGCTTCTTTAAACGTGTCACTGCAGATGACATGAATACGACCTGCTTGTGATTGTGTCGTGTCTGATTCGTGTAGAAAGCCCCCCCGCAACAGCATGCAGCAAGAAGGTGTTTTTTCTTTTTTTCTTTTTTGTGTAAACAAGCAGGTATTGCAGTGCTTGGGGTCTTTCCCTGAGCATTTTCTCGTGTCCAAGCACATCATGTCCGATTCTGTGTTTGTGGGTGTGGACTACTTTTATGGACTTGTGGAAAGGGGCCTGAGGCAAGGGCATTAATTAAGGAGGCGGGAAGAAGACTTGAACTGTTTAGTCTTGAAATAGATGTGTTTAGAAGAGTCATTTAGGATTTGGGTCAAACCTAGGGTTTATACCCATTTTGAAAATGGCATAGATTGGAACTAAAATATATAAATTCAAGCTTATTTGAGCCCAAATTGGTTCATACCCAATTCCATTTGGTTATTGAAAATCATTCCCTGGGGACTCTGGACCTCTTTGGGCCGAATCTCAGTCCAATCCGAATGTGTAAAAGTTAACCACATAAATTGCTTATTGGACTTTATTTATTTAAAGCAACCTAGATATTGGTCAGCTTCATTTTCATTTTTAATTAACATATTTTGCTTTTAGTTCATATTTTGTAGTTCTTTCCAATTAAAGAAGCTATATTTTGTTCTAAATAAATTTTAGAATGTTTAGTTCTACAACTACTAGGATCAGACTCAATGCTTTCATCACTCTTGCTCAAAACCGAACTATACATTCGGGTTTTAGTCTAAAATTTAGACCTAATTCCAGAATGGACCCATCTGAACCCGAACCATCACACCTGACCTGACCTATTACCTAAAGCTTTGATGATTCCCCAAACCTACTTCACGGTAGTCGTGTTGAGGTCTGAGGTTTCAGGCCATTGTAAATTGAGTCTACCTGGATCAGACCATAACCCGACCCGGTTACGCACCTCGATCCGAACAGCATCGCGCCGTTGGCGCCTCTCTCTCTCTCCCTCTCTCTTTGACTACCGGCGGCGGGTCCAGAGGAACCAAAAGGCAGGACGAACACAGCGGGATCTCAACGGGGGAGCAACTTCCATGGCTACGACGTCCTTCGGATCTTACTCTTAGATTTCGATGCCCCCGTCCATATACCGCATCCGAGAAGGACGCCGAGATGTTCATCTTCACTCTCTGGTTGTTCCTGCTGCAACTCTCTTTCTCCAGCAATCACACATTGACTCCCATCAATCGCAATCTCTATCACACCAGGTATGCCTTTCTACCATTCCATCAAACCATAGGAATGATACCAATTAATGATAGGAAGTTCCAACTGGTGTTTTCTTGATGGTTGTTTTCTCCTACAGCGATGGATTGATCGGAGAGATAAAGGGTTTGGTGGGTCGCCATCCGCAATCATTAACTGTGAGTCACGGTGGTGGTTTTGCGTTTTTTGGAGTGTTGGGAATTTATTCTTCATTGATGAATCTGATAATTTAGTTCATAAAATCTAATTCCTGATGTTCGATTTGCGGTTCAGTTGGAGTCGTGGAGAAGGAGTAGCAAGGGTTATTCGGCAGAGATTTTTGTGGTTACGTATAGGGGTGGTGGTGGAGATAGAAATGATGATGATGACAAATATCGGGTTCTTCTTGTGAGTTCTTGTCATAGATTGACGTTTGTTTGTCTGGTGTGTTTTCTTATCTATTTCTTTTCATGATTCGAGTTCGAAACTGCAAATTTTTTCAATTTCAGAGTTTTGGGCAACATGGAAGGGAGCTAATTACTACCGAAGTTGCGCTGCGACTGCTAAAGATCCTAAGTGGCGAGCAAGAACTGCCTCGAGTGCCATCTACTTCGTTTAATTACAGCTTTGAGAATCTTGTGATCAAGGTGTCCTTTCCTGGGACTATTCCTCCTTCTTGCCTCATCCTTCTCTTTATCTGAATGACCAAACTGATCTCTTCCTTTTATTAGAATTTAAGACCGTTTGCTTGAATTCGAAGTTAATAAATGATTGTCGTACTTTCCATTTTAGTTTCTTTCTCAAGTTCCGTCATTCGTCCTTAAACTTAGTTTCCGAATTTTTTTCACAGTTTGCGTCAATTTTTGTTCCACTAGAAACAAAAACTTTCTTTGGCAGCATGCCACATGATGTGCGTGCAGGTGCAGTTGAGCATGAACATATAATTTGACATCTTTGCAAATCCTGGTGACTGAATTCTTCTACGGGTTGTTCCCTTCGCTGCATGTGCTGTTACAAAACCTAGTGGAGAATACTGTTGAAGCTTTTCTCGGTAGGACGGGTTGTTGCCAGTTAGCTTAAAGATTAAACTCGGATTGTATCGTAATATCTCGAACGTACCATCAGGATTTGTACCATATCATGAAACCCAAGTATCGTACAGCAAAACTCTACAACTTGACCTTGCACGACAATTGCTTTGTCAACCATGGATAAACATGAAATGAAGGAAAGTTTGAAAGCTGAGGGTGATTCAACTTCAACCATGCACATCCCAAAATCAACGCCAAGGTACAATCCAATGGCTTCACCGTTAATCAGGAATTAGCAGCCAGTAAGAGTTTTAGGAAAGTGGAAGGTTATCAAATAAGAAACAAGAGTATGCTTTTCAAGGGAAAATCTTTCCTAGTAAACCATAGCATGGTCAAATACTTGGGAAATGCTTAAAAGTGTCCTTCCACCGCATATGTGAATAAAAGCACCACCTAAAACTTCCTTAGAAACATCAAGTTTACAACAACAACAACAACTAAGCCTTTTCCCATACTAGACATGCATGGGAAACATCAAGTTTACAACAACAACAACAACTAAGCCTTTTCCCATACTAGACGGGGTCGGCTACATGGATTCTTTGTTTCCACAGAGCCCTATTATATGCCATGTTAGCAGTTAACTCACAATAATTCTTTATTGTTTCTTTTCAACACTTTTGTGGTCATCCTCTACCTCTTTTAATACTTTCAAAATCTAGTTTTTCATACCTTCTTATAGGTTCTTCTTTTGATCTTCTTTCTATATGTCCAAACCACCTGAAATGATATTCTCTCATTTTATCCTCTATCGATGTCATTCCTAATTTGTTTCTAATAACCTCATTATATATATGGTCTTTTCTTGTATGATCACTCATCCATCTCAACATCTTTATTTTTGTCACATACACCTTTTCTACATGTTGATGATTAACTGTCCAACACTCATAACCATAAAACATGGCAGGTCTAATTGCTTCTCTATAATATTTACCTTTTAACTTTAATGATATATTCTTGTCACAAAGAATACATGATGCTCCTCTCCATTTTAACCAATATGCATTAATTCTATGTGTAACATCCCATCAATTCTTCTATCACTCTCAAAAATTGACCTTAGGTATTTAAAACTTTCCTTTTGGGGATGCAATGTGGCCAATTTTAATTTATATGTCTTCTACCATAACCAAATGATCAAACTTACATTCCATATATTTTGTGTTTGTTCTACTAAGTCAGAAGCCTTTACTTTCGAATGTTTTCTCCACAGTTCCAATTTTCTATTTTCCTTAGACTTCTCTACTAACACTATGTCATCTGCAAATAACATACAAGAAGGTACTTCATCTTGAATATGTTTTATTAACTCATCATCAATCACCATTATAAATAAGTATGAACTTAAAGTTGATCCTTGATATAACCCAATATTAACTTCAAAGAAGTTTGTCATTCCTTTATGAGTCCTCACACATGTTTTTGCGTCACACATGTTTTTGCGTTATCGTACATGTCTCTTATAAGTTTTATGTATGTCAATGGGATACCTCTTTTTTCTAAGGTTCTCCAAAGAACATCTCTTAGTACCCCCATCGTAAGTTTTTTCTAAATCAATAAATATCATGTAAGGGTCTTTCTTTTTTGCTTTAAAATGTTTCATAAGACGTCTTAAAAGTTGAATCACTTCAACAATAGATCTACTTGGCATGAATCCAAACTAGTTATCTGTTGTACTCGGTACTTAACTTACGTTCGATATCCTTAGACTCCTTCACTAACAGTCTAACACAATGTCATCTTCAAATAACATACACCAAGGTACTTTATCTTGAATATGTTTTGTTAACTCATCAATTACCATTATAAATAAGTATGGACTTAAAGTTGATCCGTGATGTAACCCAATATTAACTTCAAAGAATTTTGTCATTCCCTCATGAATCCTCACACATGTTTTTGCACCATCGTAGATGTCTCTTATAAGGTTTAGAAACATCAAGTTTCTTCTGGATATTTTCCTGAGTTCATTCTACCTGAATTGTTTTAAAATCATTTTCTTGCTGAACTTTCTTTGACTTAACGTTTTATTACATAACAAAATTTTAGTGCAACACGAAATTCAATATTGTGCTTGTCACTTCTTTGAACTGGTGGTCCAGTGAGTGATGGAGACGCACATCAACTTCCTCTCTTTGTGATATCTAATAATGTCAAAAGTTTGTGCTGCCTACTTTTTCAGTATTTTATCATACGGTATTTGATGTGCATCTCATATTCCTGATGGCATTCTTGGTAGTTGGTATGCACCATTTACTATTTTCCAGTGTCTACTTACATAAAGAAAGAATAAAGAATGATCTAGCTTATTGTGACTTAACTGCTAACATGGCTCATGATAGGGCTCTGTAGAAACAAAGAATCCATGTAGCCGACCCCATCTAGTATGGGAAAAGGCTTAGTTGTTGTTGCTGTACTTACTAAATAACTTAGCTGTTTTAATAGCCTGAATGTATGGATTGCACAGTTACAATAAAAGGGGTCTTGGATCCAAGTCCCACAAAGGTTATCTCCTAACTTGCCTAGAAAAAGATAAGTTTATGACCTATCTTGATGTTTTAACTTTCGACTGAAATGTTTTATGGCCCTGCGTGATTGTCTTTTGGTGCACCAAGGTTTGAACTTATTAGAACAGCGATTTCTTGGTATTTCATTGCAAATTTGTTCATAGAAAATTTTCCGTTGTTTCTTCTATGATACTGCAAGTTCTATTTCTCTCGCTCTTTGGAAGTTAAATGCGTGTTGACCCAACAGATATCACAATGGCGACCATGAATTCATGAAATAAATCCCACTTAGTGTGTGAAAAGGGGCTTGGTAGTGTTGGTCATATCATTGCTTAAATTATGTTCCTTTTGTTTTTCAATTATGCGCTTCTGAACTCCTAAACTTGTGGTGAGGCGTTTATTTAGGTCAAGGGACATGATTCATCCTTATCTGATCATATAGGTAGTTCCAATGGAGAATCTGAATGGCCGCAAACTTGTGGAAGCTGGGGATCTTTGTGAGAGGAGGAATGGTCATACGATTATGCATATATGGTTTAACTTATAGCACTTAAAACATTCTTCAACTAATAACTTACTATGCATTCTAATGTTTTTCTTTTCAACAGGCAGGGGAGTTGATCTGAATCGTAACTGGAGTGTTGACTGGGGTAAAAAGGAGAAGGTATGGTAAAATAAGGACTTAATATATCTTTTTAGTATTCCAAGCTTGTAAATATTTGTTTCATATCGACATCAAGCCTCTGCTACTTGAGTGCATAGACTGAAGCTTAAAATAAGTAATCATATCTACAGGCTGTCATGTAAAAACATCACCGAGGGATGTAGATGCATTTGGAATTTTGAAGAACTCATAAAAAGCTAGATAGTCATATGTCTTACTAAATTTTTTAAGGCAAAATTTAATTATTGATAAAAACTACACAGCCTTTTGTACTAACCCTTTCTTATAATCTGAAAGCATCTAGTCATTATTCAAGCAAAGTGCACAACTTTGTAAAACATGTCTTTTTCTATATCTATTATGTTAGTGATTATTATGGGACATGTTTAATTGTATAACTATGTAAGACTACATTCATAGCATGCAGTGTTAATGAACCATGATATGAGCATCTGTACCGTCTGATTTACTCAGAAAGTGCAAGGGTGATGATATATTGATAAGTGCCTGAGGCTTTGGTCTTTACAAAGTATGCACTATTGAAACTGCGTTCTAGTGTTCAATTTACTTGTTGTTTTGTCGTCTCAAGATTTTCTTCATTTGAAAACTATCTAGTAGTTGATTGAAAAGTTAGAATTAGTTGTCAATATGTTTTCATCTTGATCGTGACCTATGAATTGATAATTGTTGCAAACCATGCTTTACATAGGATTATGATCCATCCGAAGAAAACCCTGGAACTGCTCCATTTAGTGAACCTGAAACTCAAATAATGCGGAAAATTTGTTCTTCATTCAATCCACATATCTGGGTGAATGTACATTCTGGAATGGAGGTATCTATAAATTCTTTTCTCAATTTTTGATACGAGAAGTTACAATTATTTCTTTATTGTTGTGCAAGAGTTTATAATGCTCCGTCTGGAAATAACAGAATTTAAACTCAGCTCTTGAGTCTTCTAAACAAAATGGATTTCTGAAAGTTCAAAGTGCTAAATTTTAGTGTTAATGTTGTTCCTGTTTCCTTATTTCAGGCTCTATTCATGCCATACGATCACAGGAATACAACACCTGGTGGTCTTAACTCCCAGATAATGTGGTCACTGCTCAAGGACTTGAACCACTTGCATTGCCAAGACAATTGCGTGGTTGGGTCTGGTGGGGGCTCTGTTGGGTATGTACACTTCGGAATAATAATTAAGGTCACGAAAAGGTGCAACTAAATGGTTTCATAAAAGTGCTATTTGCAGCTATTTGGCCCATGGGACTTCGACAGACTATATATACGACATAATTAAGGCTCCCATGGTCTTCACTTTTGAGGTCAGTTATGTTCAACTCTGTGTATGTACACATGCAAACACACACACACATATATATATATATATAATATATGTACACATATTCAACTAGATGCATGTGTGTGCCACCACACTCCTAGAGGAAGGCTTTAGACATTAGTCGCATGTAAGAAACATAATGGGCGAATATGAAAAGCAAACGTCAAATAGGTTCTAGAGGTCGCTTCTTGGCAGCAGCACGATCTTGGAAATATCCTTATGTTAGGAGTTCTTTGGATGGTTGAACATTTTTTCTTCCCGAGATCTGGATGCACCAAACAAAGTTGACTGGAACTTGTGTATCAATCCAACCGATTCCCTCTTATTTTCTTCTTGGAAACACATTCACGAAGCCAATCTGCCAAAAAAAATTAAGACTTCAACGGGAACACCTTATGTATCAGCATTGGGCCTTTGTTGAAATTCTCAAGTTCTTTTTATATTTTATGGACCTTTATAGAGACGGTAAAGAACTTGTGTATCTGTTCATTAGATTTATGGAGACTTGAATGCATCTTCAAGAGATTGCTTCAAAATGTTCAATCCAACCGATTCCCTCTTATTTGAGGTATGTAGTTGTTCTTGGAGGCTTAACAACCTGTCCTCATTGTTGGAAAAAATGCACACTGAAAAGTTTTTTTCTTCTTTCGGTTTTTTCATATTCAGCGCGTTCTTCATGATTGGGCTTCTGCATTCTTGACCATTTTTGTGATTGGACCTCACCTATTGAAGCAGAGAGGTGTGACTGCAGCCAGATCTGGTGGTAGTAGATTGATGAAAAGAGACAAGGAAATGTTGGAAATAATTGATATGCAGGATCTTGCAACACAAGAGTTTTCTGCATACTATATTGTTTTTGTTGTATCTTTTATTGTACTTGTCTTTATCATGTACACTAGAATTTCAAAATGTAAGCCTATGCTGCAATCTTTCATTTGATTATGTTGATTCCGTTTAGGGCATTCACTGATTCCTCCTTGGTTTCTTAGCTTGCTTAGTGTGCCGGATCGAAGGATTCCGGTATCACTAGCTATCATCTTTCAATTGTTTGTTTGGATAGCGTAACCTTGTCCCTCTTAGCTGTCACTTTGGTGTCAGCATTTCTTTGCTGAAGAAGGTATCAGTCTGTATTAATCCACACACACACACACACACACACACATACACATATATATATAAGAGGATAAATAAAATGATTCACACCAGCAACATGAATTCGTGCACACAAATAAATACACGCACACATTCTGTGATCCGGATAATGATCTACGATGACTCAGTCTGTAAAGCATAAACAAAAAGAAACTTCCAAAATATTGATAGACAAACATCTCTTTTCGCCTCGATTTACAACTTTAGGTATCGCTTTTTCAAAGATTGGAAGTTGGTCTGCCCAATCATTTAAAACTCTGAGGCAAGGACACTTTCTTCAAGGACTCTGGCCTTCCATGGAAATAAGAAACACAAAGCAATTCATTTTACAAGATATAACATCTTGGTCGCCTTCTCAACACCAACTCGAATCTGTACAAGGCAATCTTTTGAGGGAAGGTGCGGTTCAAGACAAAATTATGATTACATGGTGTTTCGCAACCCTCATTCCAGCACGAGTTCTTTCATGATTTCTGCTGATAGAACTTGAGGCAAGAAAATATCCTGTGATTCTGCATCATATGTTGATGATCTGTGCTGAATACGACCTCGTCTTGCACCCGGTTCTTCAAATCAATCATGTAATATACACAGAACTAGTGCCAGAGACAGTGGCATAGAAATGAGGGAAAGAGATCCTGACCATCTCGAAATGCTGAGCTTGATCAGTTCCATTGAACTGGACCAATGCAGAGGAAATCAGGTAGATCACAGCAAACTCTTCCGTTCCTTGAAACCGTCTATAATACTTTTAACTGATTCTGGCTAGCTTATATTTTTCAGCTACTTCGACTGAGATGTGAAACCCACTTCAACCGATCAACAATATATTTCCTGCATGTGAATAACTATTAGATATTATGTATTTGAAAAATAAATGAATGATTGTCCAACAAACTAGTGCTAGCAGTGATGAATTTGGCTCATTCGATGCGTACAAGGATCCAATTCTTTTGGCAAAACAATCAACAAGAAAATGCTGATTGACAACTGACAGCATCAGGAGTGACACATGAACAGAAAACATATGTAAAAACTAATATCCTGACTTTACGGAAAGCTACTTGGGAAGAATACATCTCTGTGTTCTCAGAGCAGAACAATTGGTTCCTTCCTGAAACATGAACGTGCAAGCAAACACATTTTAACAGCTCATATAAGTGTGATCACGTATGCTAATATCAATGTCTCTTTTGATAGATAGATTAGGAATTACCAACAATTTGTAGAAAAGCAGATGTCTTTCCATGTCCAACAGCAGAAGAAAACATGCTCAAGCTCTACGTTTTGAAGGCATGTCTAATGTGGTCATCAGCTGTTAAATAGTGTTTGTTTCATGTAACGAAGTGCTGACCGCAACATTGCCTTGGCCTTTTTATCTGGCATGCACCCAGATAAAATCATTTCTTCATAGACACTGGGAACCTGGAACATGGCAAAGATAAAGTCATACATCATCATAGACTATCAATGGAAATGGGAGATGAAATCAATGCGTTAGACCTATTCCTCTGAATTGGTAAACGTGATTATACCAAATTATAGCTCCCGATCATTAACCAAATATCCTTTCAGTCCTCAAATTCTCAGGCACATATTGGGGAACGACACAACCACATGAAGTCATGAAGTCATGATTGCCTACATCACGTAACTTCCCAACACCATTGAGAATCGAAATCCACCAGACTCGTCTAAACTAGGATTAGGCCAAAGTTTAACATAGTTGGCACTACATGTAAATGGTATAATATAGATGACTTTGTGAAGTCTAAACTAGTCTAAACTTTGCCTGCATATACATATAAGAGGATAAATAAAATGATTCACACCAGCAACATGAATGCGTGCACACAAATATATACACACTTTTAAGTACTGATGCTAACAACGGCCTATGAGGGAGCCATGATCTTCCCATTATTGTAACCGAGTCAACACAGAAAGCAGGCAAATTGTTTATCCCTGATGGTAATATTCCTTGGGTAAAGCAACAGAAAGTGCCATTTTTAAGAGGGGCCATGCTTGATATTGAAGAGTGACAATACCATACCCAGGAATCAAGATTCTTGCACTTCAGACTTGCCATACCCAGGAGCAGAAACATGAAGTTGCTGACAATACCATCTCATCACTTTTAAGCATACAAGCCAATACCAAAAGATCAAGTATGCATGTAAAATAGGGCTTTGTCAAGTTAGAAGAACTTGACTACTATAATTGAGGAAGCTTGTACTGCATTACTTATGTGCCTTCTCAATTGTTGAGATATCCTACCATTATATGTTGTAGATACATATTGATATGTCATTGCAGCAAATCTCAACTATCCATTTTCTCGGTTATACACAAAGAGACATATTGAAAGCATCAAACATATGACACATCTTGTTCCTATTAGAAGCAAATAACAAACAGGATTTTGACGATTCAAACACTAGAGGAAAAGCAAGATGTGTGATGCCATAACCTGATCCATGCACGGCTGAGGCAGCAATGAAGAATTAAAATAACTTTCTTGAGAAAAGCAAGGTAAGACTGGAATATTACCTTTTCAAACTTTTCAACACGTATTAGAGCCTTCATAAGAGTTGTATATGTCACCACATCTGGGTTAATACCCTACAGAAAGACCAAGAAGAACAGCATGACTAATTGTTCTCACACGCTAACGTAGAAACAAAAATCCAAGCAGATAAAAGGAAAAGTATATCATCATAAAACAAAGAGACTTGGAAAGAGGGTTGTCACGTAAAGGAAAGCACAAACTTTTGTAAATCCATTAAAAAAAGGGAAGGAAAATAAGCGATTGCAGAGAGCATCAATAGCTTAGTATTACATTTTCCTTCATGTAATCAAACACTGCAAAAGCATCTTGATCTCGCTTGTCCTCACCAAACGCATTTATCAACAAATTAAGAACTAAAACATTCGGCTGAATGCCATCAGCTCTCATGACCCTAAATGCATTCACAGCTTGCTCAGAGAAGCCCTGCAGTCACGAAAGAAACAAAATGTATCTTCATCTATCATTACAAAAACCAACTCTTTTCCGATAAATATGCAGAGAAATAGTGTCAGCAGTTACACAGCAGTACCTTCTGTGCATATGCATTAACCAAAGCATGGTACATGCTTGGTGATGGTTTCAGGCCGTTGGCCTTCATGACTTCTAAGCATTCAATTGCATCCTTGAACCGCCCCGATCGGCCGTAAACATCCACTAGAGTGGTGTAAGTAACTATATTCGGCAACAGCCCTTCAGCTCTCATTCTACCAAGCATACTTTCCAATTCATCCCATTTCTCCTGCTCCCCCAGCCAATTAATCAGTATATTGTACGTGGTAGTGCAGGGTGCGCAACCGTTCTCCGCCATCTCATTGAAGAACTCAAACGCGCGCTCGTGCTGCCCAGCCTTGCAATGGCAATGGATCAGCGTGTTCCAAGTAACGTTATCCGGCTGAATTCCCTCCGCGCGCATTTTGTCAAACGTATGGACGGCATGCTGGAGACAGTTGTGCCGACCAAATGTATCGATCATCACATTGTAAAAATGGCGGTCGGGGGAGACCCCGGCCTTCCGCATCTCCTTGAACACGACAAACGCCCGCTGCCACTCACCAGCGTCCCGGTACCGAGCGAGCAGCCGGCTGAAGACGTATGAATTCGGCCGGACATTGCTGGCTTCCATCTCTTCCAGGAGAATCCGGGCGGTTTCCTGCCTGCCGGCGGCAGTGTAAAGATCAAGAAGCAAGCTGTAAGTATGCTCGTCCGGCGAGACGCCGGCGGATTCCATCTCCGACACAATTCTCTCGGCATCATCCACAAGACCCCTCTTCACGAACCCCTTGAGCAACGCATTGAACGCCCTCACCTTCGGCCGGAGCCCGCTTTCGGCGATCTCGTGAAAGAGCGCCTCCGCCTCGGCGGTGCGGCCGAGGCCGCCTAAGGCAGAAATTAGCGCAACAAAAGTGGCGGTTTTCGGGCTCAGACCCTGCGATTGAATTCGTGAAAGGAAGAAGAGTGCGCGATCGGGTTCACCGGCCTTACTGAATGCCAAAATCAAATCGTTGCAGAGACGAGCGTCCGGCTCGACACCATCGTCGCGAAGCTCGTTGCAGAGGCGATCAAGGACGCGGGGATCGACGTCGGCACGGGCGCAAGCGTGCACCACCAAACTGTAATTCACCGGATCCGAATGAATCCCCAATCGGCGCATCTCGGACAGCAAATGGAGCGCCTTCTCATAATCATCGTTGCGGGCGCAAGCCCCAATTAACGCATTGTAGGTGAGCGGATTCACCTCATCAAGATGATGAGAAAGAAGAAAGGCCTCGTACAGCTTCTGGGACTTACTGAGCGAGTGAATCAAAATCGAATAAAGCAAGTGGTAGGAGAAACAGAGGTTGTGCCGGCGGATCCAGGTGACGAGGGCGGAGGCCGACGATAGCCGCGACGACGAGCAGAGTGATTTGAGAAGAGAATGCCACAAGGACGCCGGGACCCCGCGGTACTCCGCTACCAACTTTGCTTCGTCGGCGTCGAGCGTGTCGTTGGTGGTGCTGCGGTCGTGATTGTAATTGGGGGAGTCAAGGTAGTTGAGAAGAGGATCGAAGTCCCACCGGCGGGAGTAGTGGAGAGAACTGGGGTTGTCCGTGGCCGAAATAGGTGTGGAAGTGATGATGGTGGTGGTTGCTGAAGCAGAGGCGGTGGCAGCACAAACGAAAGGGAAGCGATGTGAGGCGGGCGAAAGGGAAGGAAGGAGAGGTGGGGATGGGGAGAAAGGTGTATGAAGCGACGGAGGTAGAAGAAGCATGGTGAGAGAGAAAGAGGGAAAGAGTACTGCGGAGTGTTTCAGTGTTGTGGGCAAATTCTATCCGCTGGGTGAAGATCGTCCACACAAACAATGGCGACCATGGGCATGCACGATGATAGCTCTATTACTTGGTTAGTCCTCTCGAGTCTCTTTTTGTTGGTTCCACTTCTGGTTTTCCCAGGAATGAATGGTGATTGGAGTTCGGATTGAACTGCAAATATCTCTTTATTACCGTCTTCTAATTGCTTTTTACTTTTAAGGCTCACTCTGCTTACTGAGATTTACAGCTAAAGTTTCTTTCTTTTCCTTTTGTTTTTATAGTGAGCTGAGTTCCCAGCTAAAGTTGTAAATTAAGAACTTGAAAAATCATAGTGGGATTGAATCGGGACACTGGAAGATCCTCCCTTATATATACACGTTATTATTGTTTAAGTCGAGTATCGTATGATATGATTAAAATATAATTTTCTTACATGGTTCATGAAATTCGTATCTAACAATATATCAATTTGTATCCTAGAGATTGTAAAATGATACACATCAACAACAATTAACCCTTTTCCCCATAATCTATGGAGGTGATCCTACAATTAGGGTTGCCACAGTGACAATCATTATCCAACATATTATTGGCACCTAGATTATAGCTTCATTTAATTATCAATGCATAGTATGAAGGAAATCGAAGACCCAAAAGCGAAAGAAAAGGAAATACGGAGAGCACTGTGAGACTGTGAATCTCCAAGCACGATTTGCGTGTAAGAGGTTTTTCATAATGGGTAAATTTCTTTGATAGAAATTCGAGAGATACCTCATCTATATATTTCGGTTTCTTTTAATCTTTTATCTTTTTCATCCTGGTTTTCCATTTTCAATCTTGGAGAAACGGCTCCGTGATTTCCTCTTATTATTTAGTAAAACAACGTTTCTTTTATAAATCAGTTTATGATTAAAGGCTTTCTTTCATGATTTCACGAGGGCGCATACGAGGCTAAACACGGCCACAGTCATGAAAGATAACTTACATAACGCAAGATATCAATACACATATTATATGATACAACATTAGCATATTGCATTCTACGATCTTTTTCTGATTCTAATAGAAGTTATCTTACTATCCAAAAACTTATCTTTGTTAAATAAATCAACATAAATATAATGTCCTATAATCCCAAACAGGGCATCATATGTGCATGTTGCAGCCATGTATAGTGTGGGGTTTTATACGAGGAATTCGTTGCCATGAAAGAGGTCTAAAGCTCGAATTTGTACTCGGATATCAACATAAACTCCTTCTGTTAAACCTTTAGGAGAAGATACAATCTCTCTGTTGGACCCTCTAGCCAACTGCTATCGTGTAGAGTGAATTAGATATCTTACTTACCTACCTTGATACAATTAGGAATGGCAATGGGGCTAGATGGGGCAGGTTTTAGCAGGAGTTCCGGCTAAGATTGCAGCTACATTGTCACCCCAAACCCGACTCCAAAACCCAGGAGTTTCACCCGCATTGCGTCTACTTATACTAATCGATAGGACCTCATCGGACATCCAAGCTCTGTTGCAGTGGAAGACTAAATATCATTGATTCATCTTCCTCATGGAGTCTCCCCTTATATTCACACCATCAACAGCTGATGCTCCTCATGTAGCTGGATGACTAAACATGGCTGAGTCCGCCTACATTCCAATTCGACGTAACCATCTGTATGCCACATTCGAACCAAGGTTTACCAGCTTAACATGACTAGGGATGGCAATTGGCCCAACTCGAGTGAAGCCGACCCATCCCGAGGGAGAGCCAGAACGTTTTTGATGGGGTGTGGGTGTGCACGGGGTAAAAATCTCACCAGTTGGAACATCAATCTGGATGCCGAACACCAATGTCACCACTTCGATACCACCTGCCTTCATAGGCTTGCTTGGCCGCCTTCAAATCTTTCAAGAAGCCCTTCGCCCTTATAGCCATTAAGGGGTTGCTTGCTTGGCAAAATTTTTCAGGTGGAACCGGTTCTTCAGGTGCCAGTTCCATGTTAGATGCAAAGAGAAACTTTGAGTACCAGAACACCTATGTTCTATGAGATCCAGATTTCTACAAGTGAAAAAAGGAGTCATCCCTCTTTTCTCTAGGTGCCCATCGACCAAACTCTGAGGCCCATTTTGATACAAAGTGGTGCCATTTCCACTCGTTTCTGGAACTAAGTGGTACCATTTTTGCTCGTTTCGAGACAAATTGGTACCAAATCCTCCCATCTGCATCCTAATGCAAGGACACCCATGCTTTGGTCTGTATCACATATTCGCTCAACCTGTTACCAGCGCTCATCCCAATTGGGCCTAAAGCCGAATAGAAAAAGAGCAGCTCATCACTTTGGCTGAAGAGAACTTGGAATTGTATTGATAGTGAAAAGGTGCGTGACCCGCTAACATGCTTATAACTGAGAATATGCTTGGTTATGTACAAAACTGTGCGAAGGGCCTAAATTTGCCTCAATGGAGTGTTCCAAAACTTGGACAAAACAAGGTAACTGAGGAAAACATGGAATAGGTTCAGTACATGCTAGAGTTTAAAGAGAAAACCAAAAAGACTGATCTCACTGCCAATTTCGAGTGAATTTTCCAGGAAAGCTTTCATATGTTGAGAGGCGGCAGAAAATAGTCGTCTAATCGCGTTTCCTAAACATAAAAGATCAGCTCCAGTAAGCAACTTACTTCCACAGGCATTTAAATAAAGAAGTGCAAAGCTGATCGTCGCCTTAAATTGCAGGAACAACCAAAGGTCAAGGTGCAACAGATCTCTTTGCCCGAAGGTCGTCTTGCTGGATGCCCAGTTTATCTGGTAGGAATATGTCGACACATCATTCTTATTCAAAGCAAAAAACAACGAAAAAGTTCGGCATAAATCAATGCAACGGCAGTCTTTGGCCTTATTAATAAAGGAGTACTGCACCACCAACCAACACCAAGTTACCCAAAGCAAAACAGACCTGACGGATCAAAACTGTTAAGGTTTGGCAACAAAATCGTGTTGTATTCCTCCACTGGGAAAAGAATTGATGTTTGGCTTGACTCTACACGGGGGCCAAGTGACAAGATACCAATTCGAACCAAAACACAAAGTTGATGCTGGAGCAACCACAGCACAAAAATAACCTGACAGGAAACCTAGTTCATGTTATATCAGGAGTATGAACTTTTTTGTGTCGTGTTCGTGCCAGCACAAATGTACCAGAAAGTGAGTCTTCAAGTTGAGCTGTTAATAAAACAAACAGAAAATGACGCAACACGAACACGATCAGATTCTCAACATTTGCTTGGAGTTCTCATCTATACATCTTTCACAGTTCATCGCCATTTTAGTTTTGTCACATGATAATTAAGTCCGGAGCAAAAACTACATACTAATATTAAACACGCACTCCATCAGGGGATTCACCTAATGCATGTGGGATCCGTGGAAGTCTAATCAACTACACAAAGAATTGGCAGAATATTAGACTTAAAAAATTTAACAGTGCTGTCTGTACCCAAGTCCCGAACCTTGACTAATGAAGGAGAAGCATATAGCGGTAACCACTATGGGACAATTAGCAATAACAACTAAGACTTTTCCCATACTAGATGGAGTCACTTACGTAGATTCTTTGTTTGTGTAAAGATAACAGTTAACTCAACATGAGCTAGATCAGTCTTCATTATTTCCTTCCACACTTTTATGATCCTACTCTTTCTCTTTTAATACTTTTACCTTCTAGTTTCTTGTACCTACTAGAGCTGGTTTGTGACATTTGACTGTCCAAGAGGTTAAAACTATAACTGACTTGTGCTACATATCCGGAGAGTAACAGCTCAATAAATGGAACCATTGACCATGGTGAGTCCAAGTGGGTTTACCTCATGAATCTGAAGATCCGAAATCCAAAAACCCGATTTCGTTGTGGCTAGGGCAGGGAAACAAGATGAGCCGTACATGGTTCAGTTGATCCCAAGCTCATCAACAAGAAGAAAGTGTTTGGCATGGCTCGTATAGACTCTTACAGCTCAACTAGCTGAGTTTCTAACATTTACATGCGTACTTGTAAAGATAATTTGTCTCACTTACCTAATTGGATCATTTTGTATATGCTCGAGACTCCGAAAAGATCTTTTGTACATGATGATTAACTGCCCAACACTCACAACCATATAGCGTGGGTCTAATTAATGCTCTATGATATTTACCTTCCAACTTTAATAGTATCTTATTATCATATAGAATATCTTATTCACCTCTTCATTTTAACCAACCTTTATTAATTCTAAGTGTAACATCTTCATCAATTTTTTCATCGTTTTGAAAACTTATCCTCGATGTTTAAAACTTTTCTTAATATAATGTGTCAATCCTAATTTTTGTATCACGTGAAGTAACCTATTTCATATATTTTTACTGAATTAGAAACCTTTCCCTTCTAAGGTTTCTCTCGACAATTCCAATTTCTTATTAACTTTTTCTTTCGACTCATCTACAAACACAATATCATCCTCAAATAACAACTAAGCCTTAATTATATGGGGTCAACTACATGGATTCTTTGTTTCCACATACCCCTATCTTGTGTCATGCTAGCAATGCTAGCAGTGAACTCATTATAAACTAGATCATTCTTTATTGTTTCTTTCCAACACTTTTGTAGTCATCCTTTTCCTTTTTAACATTTTTATAATCTAGTTTTCGTATCTTCTTACGGGAGCATCCTTGGGTCATCTTTTTATATATCCAAACCATCTTAAATAATTTTCTCTCGTTTTATCCTCTATTGATGTTACTCCCAATTTCTTTCTAATAACCTCATTACGTATAGGTCTTTCCTTGTGTGACCGTTCATCCATCAACATCTTTTGCACATGTTGATGATTAACTACCCAACACTCAAAACCATAACACATAGAAGGTCTAATTGTTGCTTTATAATATTTATCTTTCCACTTTAGTAGTATTTTTTAATCACATAGAATACCTAATGCCCCTCTCTATTTTAACCAACCGACATTAAGTTTATTAGTAACATCTCCATCAATTTTTCAATCACTTTGAAAATTTGATCCTATGTATTTAAAGCTTTCCTTATGAGGAATGAAATGTGTATCAATCTTAATTTCTATGTCGTCTAAAGTACTCAAATGATCAAACTTATATTCGATATATTCTATCTTTGTTATACTAAGTCGGAAGCCTTTACTTTCTAACGTTTCTCTTAATAGTTCGAAATTCTTAAATTTTTTCCTTAGACTCATCTACTAATACAATGTCATTTATAAATAACATGCACCAAGGTACTTCATCTTGAATATGTTTTGTTAACTCATCAATGACCAATATAAATAAATATGGACTTAAAGTTCATCCATGATGTAACCCAATCTTAACTTCAATGGAGTTTGTCGTTCCTTGCATGTTTTGTACCATCGTACATATCTCTTATAAGATTTATGTATGTCAATGGGATAACTATCTTTTTCAAGGTTCTCCAAAGAGCATCTCGTGACACCCTATCGTAAGCTTTTTCTAGATCAATAAAAAACATGTGAAGTTTCTTCTTTTTTGCTCTAAATATTTCATAAGAATTTTATAGTATGGCTCACTAACTTTATATCTCGATAGGTGAATTGCTTCAATAGTAGATCTACCGAGCATGAATCTAAATTGGTTCTCTGTTGTACTCGATACTTGTCTTAACCTACATTTGATAATTCTTTTTCATAATTTCATAGTATGGCTCACTAACTTTATATCTCGATAATTTGCGCAATTCTAAAGATCTCCCTTGTTCTTATATATGGATATAAGTGCACTCACTTTCTATTCTTTGGACATCTTTTGGGTTCTCCATATTTAATAGTGAGCCTCATCTCTCCTGGAATTTTTCATACTTGTATAGGAATATTGTTTGGTCCTATAGATTTACCAACCTTCATATATTTAAGAGCCTCTTTGACTTCATTCTTTTTAATATGCTGATGGAAATTATGATTTATATATTTTTCTGATTTGGCTAACTCTCCTAAGCTAATACTATCATATGTATTTTCATTAAAAACTTATATAAACATTTTCTTCATCTACTTTTTATATCATCATTTGCCACTAGAATCTTTTCATCCTATCTTTGATGCATCTAACAAAAGTAAGATCCTTAGTTTTCTTATTTCTAGCCTAGCTATCCTAAAAATATTTCTTTCACCTTCTTTTGAGTTAAGCTTTTTATATAAATCCTCTCAAATTATAGCTTTTGCTTCACTAACGACCTTTTTCGCTTCTTTCTTTGCTTCCTTATAAATGTCCCAAGTTTAAGTAGTCTTTTTGGCATAATGCAATTTGTAACATACCTTCTTTGCCTTATTTTATCTTTCACCACTTCATTCCACCACCAAGCTTCTTTTTGTGTCGATACGCCTCACTTAGATTCGCCTAACACATCTTTTACCACTTCTCTAATATGTATAGTTATATTATTTCACATATCATAAGGTGTACCCAATGTTGTCTGACGCGTATCTCGTGTATCGTTGGGCTCCACGATACGGGCATATCATATCGTATCGTACTTTAATATTAAAATATATCAAAGTCTGAATAGCTCTCCTTGAAGAACTTTCTTCTTAAATATATCTTTTTTCTCACATTTGAGGTTTCAACATCTAGTCTAAATCTATGTTATCAATAGCGCGCTATAGCGGCCGCTATAGCGTTTTAGCGAAGCTAAAACCGCTATAGCGAGTAGCCCTTAGCGGGCGACCCGCCAAAACGATATTAGCGCCACAAACGGCGCCATAGCGGTCCGCTATGGCGCTGTAAGCGGACACATTAGAATCAACAGATTGGATCGGGTCTGGATCGACCCGACCCAAATGATATAAAGCCCTAACTCCTTGCATCTAGTGCCTCTCCCTCTCCCTCTCCGTGCCGCTCCCACTATTGCAGATAGTTCGTTCACCCGTTATCGGTCAATGATGATGTTGCAGTCCTCAACATCGCTGTACTTGGTGAAGGTGGAAGGTAAGCGGCACCAAGGGACTCGTCGTGGCAGGCGGTGTCGCAGATGTTGTCGTGGTAAGCGGCACCAAGGGACATCCCAACCGATCCCGTAGACGAAGATCTTTTGGTGGGCTATGTCCGTATTGGCGATTTGACTGATTTCGGCGACAAGGGACTCATCATGGCAGGCGGTGTCGCAAATGAGATCGATGAGATGATCCTTCGACAAGGCATCCAGGATCCTCTAGATCGGTGATTCTTGTTGCTGCTCGGATGCCTCATCTTGTTGTTTCTGCTGCTGAGGCTGCGGATCGGCCTTCTTCTTATTAAGCTTCCTCTTCTTCAGCATGGCGAAACCACCCGTCGGAGTTTCTGGTCACTAGGGTTAGGGTTTAAAGGGATCCTCTATTTCCCGCTCGCTTACTCGCAGTGAACGAATTTTTTTATACAGTTGTGAGCACTGTTCGTCTGGGTCCCGCTATAGCGATCATCCCTCTGAGAGGGTTCAATTGTGTGATTTAGAAGCTGGCAGCATCTCGGAGCCCTCCATCTTCTCTTAGCCACACTTAATCGCCCTACTCTTTCATCAAATCATATATATATATATATGAATTATTATGTTCCACTTTAGAGATTCTCATCTCTCGTTAATGCTGCTCTACACAACCTATTATGCATTTTTTTTAAATGAAATTCTATCTTTGTTGGAAAAAAGAAATCCTCTATGCACTAGAATTATCTTGGTTTCACTGAGTTGAACAATCTCACTCAATCCTTCAGTTCTCACTTCACACCCATTAAAATAGGCGAGTGCAACTATTTTGCTGCCTGGATTCAGTTTTTATCTAAAGAAATATGGTTAATGCCTTTTTTTCTGCCCTTAGTTATGTAGACCAACTTTGATAAAAGGATGTAAAGAAGGCAAAAGAATCACAGACTCTTAGGTCTATCTAGGTGCTATCTATTGCCTTAATCACTCATTTTTTAACTGGAATAGTTTTCTTTTTCTTTGAACTGGAATTTGTCATAGGTCTCTCTTTCTCAGGTGACTCTCTCTTTCTCAACAAAGATATTACTCGAGCAGATAATGACTAGGTATGCTCCCTTCTCTTCAATTCGTTGTTCGTTCATGGTTGTCCTATTACTCAAATTTTTAATACATATGACATGTAATTCTGTAGTTTAACATTCGTTGGATTCTTCTACTTAGTGCAAGGATCATGTGTTCTTGAGGCTGTTGGTAGGTGCTAGTGCTACCATGCTTGATTAGTTGTTGTAGCTGATGTGTTATTATCTATTCATGGTAATAATCTACTTAAGATCTTGACATCTTTTAGAAATTAGAGAACCCATTATATATATATATATATATATAATTTTTTAATCATAACTAAAAGTGTACCGCTAAATCCGCTATATCCCCACTATATCCCCGCTACCGCTATATCAGGGTCGACCGCTAACAACCCGCTAAACGCTATCGATAACATAGGTCTAAATAGCTCTATGCACTCTATTCTTTTTTGTCCATTTTTTTACTTTGAAATCCATTACTAAAAGTGAACATTGAGTAGTTAAGCTTTTTCTTATAATTACCTTGCAATCTTTACAACATGATCTATTTTTTTCCTACAAACAAAATAATCAATTTGTTTGTGACAAACCACTCTTATAAGTAATTAAATGTTCATCTTGTTTTTTGAAAATTGTATTGGTTATAACGAGATTAAAAGTCATAACAAAATTTAAAATCTCCCTACCCTCCTCATTTGTATCTCCAAAACCATAGTTTTCATGAATACCTTGATATCCTAATGCATCTTTACCAACATGTCAATTAAGTCTCCTCCCAAACAAATATCTCCCTTTATGGAATTCTTTGAATTATTTTATCTAACTCCTCCCAAAAAGACTTCTTTATACTATCTTCTAATCCTACTTGGGGTGTATAAGTACAAACTATATTCAAAGCCTCTACTCATAACACTAATTTTACTATTATAATTCGGTCACCATATCATTGTATGTCTCCTACACTATCCTTTAAATATTTATTTATAATAATATATGTCTCCAACATTATCCTTTAAATATTTATTTATAATAATACAAACTCCATTTCGAGCCTTTTTTTTTCCTGAATACCATAATTTAAAACTTTTATTCTCAATCTCCTTTGCTTTTTCTCCCACCCAATTTGTCTATTGTAAACATAGAATATGAATCTTTCTATGAATCATATTATCTACCACCTCCATTAACTTGTCGATCAATGTTATGATATTTCAAGTATCGATATAAATCTTATTATCTAGGACCAGCTTCCTTACCCTCCACATTCATCCATGGTGAAAATACAGAGACCCTTGCTGTAACTTGTTCACTACATTCAGACGATAATGTAGCGGGGTTAACTTCTTTACCCACACCCGTCCATGATGTGAGAACCCTCTCTAAAATTGATTGACTACATCCGAACGAAGATGTAGAGGTCCTTGCTTACTTTTCACTGCATTAGAGGCCCTTTTTTATTTTTCTCTGCATTTGCATTTGAGTTATGCATTGCGTCGCTAAGAGGGAATGCCTCAACACAATGCTCAAATAATATACACGAAAATACTTTCTCTTAAATATGTTTTGTTAACTTATCAATAACCAATATAAATAAATATGGACCTAAAGTTGATCCTTGATATAGACAACAATAATATCGGAAAATATTTGATGTGCTAATAGAGGTCCCTGAGATACGATACATAAATGCAAAACAGTATTAAGGGCCTACCTCTCCCAGCGATGCAGCTCCTTGGCCCTTCTTAATGTCATGAATCCCTGTTTCAACAATAAGAAAATAAGGTCTTACAGCGTCTAAGTCACATGATTCTGCTAACAGCAAAGAAATTTGGTGCGCTTCAGAGGACTTGCAAATGCAAGAGTACTGGCCAGTAGTTCATGACAGATACAAATTGTTCTGAAGGCCGACCTAAGCCGTTCACTTCATCAGCATATAACATAAAGATGGCCTCCTTTTTCCCCTACACAGACTAGCCTTATCGAAATTCTGTAACACAGATATACCTGCCAATCTGATGAAGTTTTAACAGCTTACGCTGCAATATCCTTTAAGCAACATAATCTCCAGAGTACTTAAATACTTGCTCATCAATTAGAAGATGCTGGGGGATTAAGGGACCCATTAGCATAATTGAAAGTTTCTGCAAAATCAAGATCATAGCACTTGACCAGACCTTGAAGTTCAACAAAAACTATAACCAGATCCATGTTTTAAAGCCAATGTACATCTTTTGTTCTTATCTAGAAAGATGTGTACTGTACTTTGCCAAAACAAACATACACCAGGACTTTTCCATCACTGAAACCTGTTGCTTCCCTTAGGCAATGAGTAGGATAGGTAAACGAGTCACACAAACCCCTAGTCAGTTTGCTATGCCCCTTCTGGGCTAAAACCTTCAATTTTCTAATATAATTTTTCCATTAGAAAATGAATTCCTCGCAATCTATTCAAAATTTTAGTTTTAGTTTTGATGTAATATTAAATATTTGAGCATTTGACTACATTCTATCCACCCAACTGCATAGTCTTCGACTCTTCAGACACATATATCCATATTTATGCTTAACTACATGAGCTTATATGATCAGAGGCTATAACCAAACATGCAGTGGTTCGCGTTGAGCTTAGATAACTTAACCTATCAGCTGGCGTTCCCTTCGGGAATTTATTAACAGTCCAGCTCCTGAAATATCTAGACAAAAGTGCACAAACACATATTTTGGAAAACTAAAACGAATATGATGTCCACAAAGATCATGAAATTTTGTTAACAATTGAACCATGAAAAAAGGGCCATCCTACCAACTCAGATGAAACCAAGGTCTTATTCAGATCTCAAGAAATAATATGTACAAGAAAATTATTTGCAGGGATTTTCATAATATATGACAACTAAAACCATGAGTGTATTTATATGTCAGACAAATGCACAGCGAAGCAATTCACTCAGGGGAAACAAATAGGGAAAAGGCAAATCTTATTATGCACAGCATTTTCGGAGTTATTATAAGTTATAACTGCTCATGCTCTTTTCTTTAGTACCAGAAGTTCTGCGAATCGAACATGGATACACAGACGCACATTCAGAATAATAAGCATTCATTTAAATACTTAAGAATTATATGCACAAAGCATAGCGTACAGCAATTAGAAAAAGCAAGAGCACTTGATCGTACAGAGTTAACTCTATGTGGCACTGCAATCACATGAACGGAGAATTTCTAATACGAAATGGATCCAGCTCTCAAATAAGTACCATCAGCTACAAAAGTTAATGCGGAAGTGGCTACACTTTTCTTGCAAGAAGAAAATCAAAACTGTTCACAGTAACACAGATTCCACCAGGCACCAAATGAATGAGTTAAGCGTACCAGATTTTAATATTTAGAACCTACTATATCACAATCCTATGAAAATGAATCTTTCAAATAGCCAAGTTTCACTCATCCATTAACAAAGCTGAAAAATATTGCACAACTGAATCATCATTGAACTGAAACAGTGCTGCCCAAACCCATTTTCCGGCCCAACGTCATGAGTTGTTCTGCAAATTCGATTCCATTAAGAACCTCAGTTGTACCATAAATCACATGCTTGGAAGGTTGTCTTTGAGCTAGTTCCTGCAAACTGGCATACTCTATGTAATTCCCACCACCAATCATGAATACTATTGCTTCTTTGAAAGGACCTTTTAAGAGGTTGCCCATTCCAGAGCCTGATTTAGGAGCGCGGGGATCCAAATGAAGATAAGAGTCGATGTCAGGGTTCGGCTTACCCTCCATTAATGCTTCCACAGTCCTCGTTAAGGCGAGCTGCCTTGCCCCAGAAAGAAGATTTTTCACACCAGCAGTTACAGCACTAAGAGATTGACCATACAGTTTCTCAGCCCAATCAACAATGTTACTCCTGCTTGCAGAGTTCACAGACGCCAATGAAATGTTGAGAGATTTTATCTTCTTGACGTACTGAAAAGCGCAGGTGTCCACCTCTGATTCCCTCAATGCTGCCTCAACTGCTTCAACATCTGCCTGCGGAGTTGTTTCCATGGCAAGGAGATAAATTATGGCAAGGCGAAGCTTATCCGCTTTTGTGCCTTTCCCTCTCAATGCACCAAGCAATTCACTCTTCTCGACACTCCCCTTTGTCAACATATCATTCTCCAAATTGCAATAAGAATCCAAGGACCTCTCCTTGATCTCTCCCAGCAAAACAGTTGCAATGTTGGTGTGTTTGTCAATCACCTTCTTCCTCTCAGTCAATTCCGGCAATGAATTCACAGCATTCATGAGGTGTTTTGTATTTCCAATCAACTCCTGTCCATCAAAATCATCCTTTCCACCAGTTTTCTTGTTCACCTCCTCTACATCCTGCTTGTATTTGCTCAATTGGATCTCAATCTCTTCCGCTACCTTTGGAAATGGAGATGAGGCATTCGATACCCAGAAAGAATCTGAATGATCAAGCTCATACGGCACCATTGAAGCTGCACCCTTTCCTTTCCCGGTGGAGGGATCGCCCGGAACACTGACTTTGTTAAGCTTCATCCCAAGCACATCATGAACCAGCGGCCGGTAGCTCCAGTCGTGCTGAATTCCGACGGAGAGCTCAAAATTCCGATCAAAGAGGCACAAAACTGGTCGTTGATGGGAGGCCCCCAGATTCCCACCTTCTGTGAAAAGATTGTTCTTAGAAACGAGATGCTCACGGAGTCGCGAATCAAGCGCCGCCGCTACCATCTCTGCCGGTCCGCCCCTCGCGCAGCGGATAACTGGCACCACCCCGAGTGTCACCAAGACGCAGAACAACCCGCTTACGATCCGATCAACGATGGCCTCGATTTCGGACTCACCGGCCGACGGATCGTTCAATTGGACGTAGACGGAGTCTTGGGCGAGGGAGAACATGTTGTCTTCGAGTGTGATGAACTCGGTATACTGGTCAAACAATTTGGAGATCCGTCCGATGGAGTCGGATTTGAGAGTGCCGGATGCGAGATCCTCGAGCAGAGGGCGAGGGAGCGAGGACGAGAAATTGAGATGGAACGTCTCGTAGACCCCACGGGACGCGTCGGCAACGATCCGCTGAACGTTCGTCGCATCTGGACGGACGAAATAGATCGCCGGAACGTCCGGGATCGTCTGTCTTTCCTTGTCGATCGAGAAGAAGAGCGTAATCCCGTGCTTCCGGAGATCCCTAACGTGGATCAACGGCGAGAGAATGTCGCGGCATAGCCGATCCAAGATCAGAATCTTGTAGACCTCCTCCGTTGGCCCTCCGCCGATTCCCGATGCGGACGACAGCTGCTGGTTCAGATTCAGCATCCGAACGATGCAATCTGCAAAATCCAGCCCAATTTTCTCAGATCCAATCGTTTGCTCGAATTAAACCCAATCGAAAAGAGGGACATTCGCATGTTCCATCAAATGCGAGTTAAATTTCCACAAACAACATGAAGAAGATCGTTCTAACGACGATGTTTTCGTCGCCAAATATTCCAAATTCAATCAAAACGAACGGAGAAGAAGAAGTAAAATGATTTAAGGGAAGAAGGATGATACTTACTGGTTTGCTTTTGGCGAAGGCTTAACGCCATCGATTGAGAGATCTAACTCTTCCCCGTTTCGTTTTCTCGAGGTATGCCTTAGCTTCTTCCGCTGCTACAGATATGGCGTCTCGACAAGGCAGCAAAGTTCTGGAGTCCCCGCGGAATTCATCTTTTGCGTGCGTCGGTGCGGCCGACGCGAGCGTTTTGAGGAAATGCTTGAAGTATTAGGGGCTAACGGCAAAGACAATAGCTCATCGCCACTCACATGGACACGAAAACGACACACGAATTTAAGGTGAAAAGATGTTTCCTGTGGCAAGAATAGCACAATTTTGACATGACACGCGTCGTGTCATGTCATGTTTGTGTCAATGTTGCTGCATATTAGGTATCAATTAGGTCCAGTGGCTGTGCTTGCTGCATACTTGGTTGGAGCTTCATTTCACAATGTAGACTTAGATAGTACATTGATTTCGCGATTTGTGATGCTGTGACATGCAACACCAAGGATGTCTATTGGTATATATATATATATGTGTGTGTGTGTGTGTGTGTGTGTGGAAAGAGAGAGAGGGAGTTGCGAAGATCATCTAACGGTCTATATTCAAACATCAAAAATTAAAAAATACAATGTACTTTACATAGAAAAGTTAATATTGTATTTTTTGTTTGCTTTTTATTTATTTATTTTGAACCTCAATCCGTAAAGAGATGAACCATCCGTTAGGATGAAGAGTGTAGCATGAATGTAAGTCTAGAATGATCCAAATGTAGTCTTCCTCTACGATGTAAAGGTTTCTAAAAGATAATTGGTAGTATTTTATGGGCAGGATCTGGGTCAGACCCATTCATTTTGGTTGATCATGTTCAAAGCTACTTTATTCAAATCCATTTGGCCACTAGGGCTTTCAAATTCATCAAAGCATAATATATTTGGTTTGTGTAGAGAGAGAAAAAGAAAGTGATAAATGTGTAATGTCTTTCGGTTTCCATCATTCCATCTAATAAAATAAAATAAAAACATTTAATAAATTATATGCATTAAATTTAAAATACAAACTATACTTTTAATTCAAATATCTATCATCAATCGTATCAATTAAGCGGTAAAGATATTTATGCAAGAATATGTACCAAAAAGTATTATACATTTACTACTACCTATACTTGTGTATGTGTTTTTAATGGTTTGGTTTGGGTTTCGACTTTCCACGGGTGAATCAAATCATCAAAATTTTCTTTCCACAACCGAACCAAACGAGGCACCAATTTGATCGGTTTATGGGTTCGGACCTGCTATTTGAACACCAGTATCCACAATCATAACAAATGAAGCCCATTAATGCTAGTGTGACCATTCGATCGCGAACTATAATATGGTTGTGTAATCAGGTCCGTACGTGGGAAGTCCCTAGCAACTTCTAGTACATAGGGACAGGGCGTTGCCTCTCAATAGGAAGGCACCCCCTTTGCTTATTGTGCTTCTTAAGAGTCCCGCATCTGAGTTGTAAGTGTGTCGCGCGTCACGCACCTTTATCTGCTATAAATACAATTGCATTGCTTTCTTATTTATTCTCAAGTATCCTTCTTAACTCCAATCGACCATCCCAATCATTAGTCTTAAGCTTTCGTTGAACCACTGCATCATTGGTAAAAGGCTTGCTAGGTTGTGTGTAGCCTAGCGCCAATCGCGAGTTTTGAATTATTGGGTAATTTCAATGCTGAGGCGTGACAACTTTGGTATCGAAGTTGGTTCGACTCGAAGTATCAGTGAGTGGGTGCGGGACACACCTCCTTTGTATTGATAGCATAAAGGTAACCCCTACGCGTCAATGATTGCTCATGTTGACGTCACGACCACTGACACTGAGATTGACGATCTCATTCGTCATAGAAAGGGAAAGTCGAAGGTTGTACTAGTGGCCAACCTTGAAACAGCATCAGGAACCCTACCTAACGTCAATGCTAAGATTACCACACTCAAAAAGTTGGTAGCCCGCTTGGATGTTGCTATAGCGCATGTTGTGGAAGGGTTTGACTGGTTGACGGGTGAGATGAGCACTGTTATGAGAGACGTAGAATGACGCACGGATGCTTGCGAGTATACCTGTGATATTAAAAGTGAGCACATCCAAGACATAGAGACAGATGTCAAAACTCGACTGTAGAGACTTTAGGAGAGTGCTTCTGCACAACTTCCGTAGAGATAGGCTTCAGAACAATCTCAGCTGGAGATGTTGGCTCAATTGAATGGTGTTGAGCGCAAGTTGGCAAACAGGCATTGACATGGTGGGGGAGTAAACCGACCACATTGTATCAAAGTTAGAGAACTGAAGGCCTTTATTGGGGACCGCGATGCACAAGTACTGGAGAACTTCCTCTACCTGATGGACCTGTGCCTAAAGGTTGGTCAGCTTGAGGACGAAGATAAGAAACTAGTCGTGGTGACTATATTTCTAGAAGATGATGTCATGCTATGGTGACGTCGCATGCAGGAGGATACTGAGGTAGGACTCACTCACATCCACACTTGGGATTTGTTCAAACAGGCTCTATGAGGACATTTTCTCCCACGTAATATAGAGGTAGCCGCGAAAATGAAACTTGATGGCTTGAGATATAACGGATCGTTGCAAGATTATATTAAGGAATACCATACCCTTATATTGAGCATCCAAACAATGAGCCCGAAAGATCGTTTATTCAAGTTCCTTAACGGGTTGCAGTCATGTACTGAGGAAGAGTTGAACAGGATCAACCCGCAAACATTTTCTGAAGCTATAACGGTGGCAGAACGTCTACTTGACAATCGTTGGTTAACTAGTCCAAAGAAAGAAAAGCATGACACTGAAAGGCGGAATGGTGGGAAGAATAACAATTGGTAGGACACTTCGAATGATATCCCAGTCTAGTCTTCCACACTAAGAGACCATGGGAACAACAAAAATCATACGAAGAAGGGTAAGGCTAGGGGATCTTTCAGGCGAGAGTGTTGGTATTATAGTGGTCAATATTACTCAAATGAGTGCAAACACAAGAAGGAGCACTTTGCGCGTGCTGCTAATGTCGTGCAAATGATATATACTTCGAATGGCAACCCAAGAGAAGACACTATGAGGATTGACGCAATAAGACGGTTGAATGCCATAGATGGAGATCAATGTCACGTAAGCCAGCGGACAAGACTCTCATGTATATACCGATTATTGTCAATGGCAAAAACACAGTGAGAATGATTGATATAGATGAAACTCATAACTTTATGTGCCCGCAAGAAGCTAAACGTTTGGGCCTAAGGATAGTAGGAAGCAATAAAACATGAAGGCTGTAAATTCAAAGTCCAAACCCATCTTGGGGGAGGCAGTTGGTGTTGCGACTCGAGTGGGGAATTGGCGCAGGGTACAGTGGCACCGTTGGATGAATATCGGGTGATACTTGGTATTGAGTTCTTAAGGGCGAGCCATGCAGAGATACGACCAGCCTCGAATATAGTAGTCTTCATAGATTGCGATCAACCGTGTGTTGTTCGCACGGTGGTTTCGGATGATGGTCAAGTTCGGAAAGTGTCAACGTTTCGACTAGAGGAAGAAGGTCAGAAGCCGGGGAATGCCACACGCAGAGTGGCGTTGCAGGGTGCTGCGCAGAAAATGCCTCGCGACAGGGTGTCTTCGAAGACTGATGCCGCAAGACTGAAGGAGTGTAGAGATGTTCTACCCACCGCATGTCCAAGGAACCTACCTCACGGGAAAGGAGTAGGCTGTCAGCACTAGAAGACTAGCGGATAAGGTGATAATAAAGCAAGTACAAGTTTCAGTTCTAGGAGACGACGACGCAAGTCTGTTGCTGGCAAGATTAGGCAGGAGATGCAAGGTAAATTGCATAGGAGCGAAGGACCCAAAGGGCAGTTGGAGGCACACCAAAAGATGGTTATACAACACTCCTTGCCAACCATACACAACTTCTGTGTTGATCAACATGAGCAGCGTGATTTTGCTCAACCGCTCCATGTGAAGGCAGCGACGTGCATGAAGAAGTGAATGAATTCGAAGTGGTGTGATGGTTTCATCGTGAGGCAACGCGTTGAGACGGTACATATGGATGACGGTCCTCAATCAGTCATCTTGAGGGTAGGGGATTGAGTGTTTCGATTGGAGCTTCTCCATGACAGATTGCTAACTGCCTTACATGCGAGAAAACCTAAGGCTTATCATACGGACATGGAATGTGCAGGTCGTAGCTATTACGAGCACATGCACCCTGGGAGACAAAAGAAGCTACAGAAGATGAAGGTACAATGGGTTGAGAGGCGAACAATGCACCAAGAGCTTCAGAGTTGCAAGAGCATCACCGCGAAACTTGCCGAGGTCGTCAAGAGCTTAGGTGGAGGAGAATGTGACCCTTCGACCGCGAACTATACTATGGTTGTGTAACCAGGCCCGTGCGTGAGAACTCCCTAACAACTTCTAGTACATAGGAACGGGGTGTTGCCTCTCTACAGGAAGGCACACCCTTTGCTTATTGTTCTTCTTAAGAGTCTCGCATCTGAGTTGTAAGTGTGTCGCGAGCCACGCACATTTATCTGCTATTAATACAATTGTATTGCTTTGTTATTTATTTTCAAGTATCCTTGCTAATTTCAATCGACCCTCGCAATCATTAGTCTTAAGCTTCCGGTGAACCACTGCATCCTTGGTGAAAGACTTCCTAGGTTATGTGTAGCCTAGCGCCGGTCGCGATTTCTGAGTCGTTAGGTGATTCCAATGCTAGGCGTGACACTAGTATCCTCTAACGTAAAGAATTTGACCATGTCGGGTTGACCTTCTTTTGACACAAGCCCCATATTAGAAGCATGCGTGTGACTCGTAGTACAAATTGCTGTCAACGTAATACCCCATATTCACAGCGGGTTGACCTATTCTACTAAGAGCATGACTCAAAACCCGAAAATGTCTATCCCTAAATGGAACCCACTTTCATTTGTACTACAAGTAGCAGAGGTCAAAATTTGGGGAGTTAAAACAAGAATGAGGATAAAATAAAGGAGACAATGATGGAGAGAGCAAGAAAATCTCGACGGATCTCGAGGCAAAGATGGAATAGCAAGGTTTCATCCCGCGAACCTGGCCCCAATCCTTTCTATTCTAAAAAGTTAGGTTCATTTTAAAATAAAACAAACTATAAGAAAAAATAAATAAAAGAAAGTGTTACCTCTTTTTGTTTTAGCTCATGAACTCATCATCATTCTTCATATTTCATCCGTAATAATATATTCTAATTTAAATATATTTTATATAAATTAGGTTTCATTTGATATATTAAAATAAGCTAAATCTTATGTTTTATGTTTGAGTATTCCTTTTTCCCTCGATAAATTCCACTAAAAACTCGTGGGAACACGGGGATGGAAGCACGGTTTTCAAACCGAGATGAACACAAAAACTTTGATCCCGACCTCACCCCGTCTCACAAACATCCCTACTAACACACGTTTGCACTCTCTACCCTCTATGAGTCGAACTCCCACCGACAACGGCACAAAGCCTATAGCCTTGCAAAACAATCCTCCTTAGCAGCTTTACTTGACTGCAGCTGATGTGATAGAGGTGAATTTCATTGTTATGTTTGCTTTGTCCAAATTTGATTTCTCTTGGAAATTAAGAGATACTTTCTAAACTCAAATCAAATTCACCATGAGCCAAAATTTAATGGATCAATATCATGAGTAAAAGGTAAAACCCACCAAGAATCATGCTTTTCCTGCTTATTCTTGTGGTTCTGAAGAGCCCCTTTTTCTTTTGGAGGTCTGCTACATTGCTTTGATTTTTTACCAGCATTTAACTCTTCACTACTTGGTCTTTCTCAACCTCCCTTGAAGTGCGCTTTTCTACTAGAACTTCATTTACTTGTCTCACCAAATGTTCTTGACACGTTCCGATTTTCTACTCTGTGTCACTCAGACTTTCTTTAATAACTTCATTACATATCCATTAGCTTCTTTGTCTTTTCTTTTTTGAAGTGCAACTTTATGGTCTCCCACTATAAAAATGATGATGGCATGCTTTGAGAGAAGCACCAAAACCTATCTTGTAAGGTGTGGTGATAATGGCCATAAGCTCGTGAGGCCAACTTTCGTGCACTTTATAAAGAATGCACTCTTTTCGATAAAGAAATGATAAATTAGTTCAAAAGAGGAGAGCCGCTTGAAAAATTAGCAAAACTTGAAATCGATCACTATCAAATTGCATCACTATTCATCAATACCACTGATTCATGAATGGCTTATAAACATGAACTTCCAAGTTTTCTCCTGAGGCTCTTTGATTTATATTTTATCTCTTTTGATAAACAAAACCCATATCACAATATATGTAATTCATTTTCATTTTTTTCTTTTTTACAATGGAGAGGCCAAAGCCACATGCATGACCTCCAACTTGTGGATCAAAACCATAAACACGTGCAGCGGTGAATCTACATTGAATCGGGGTGAGGCATTCACCCTAAAATCAGCTTAAAGTCTATAGCCCATGGTAAGATCCAAGGGCTTTAATACATAGTCCACCCTATCCACTAGATTCGTCACTGGGCAGGTGAGCTATTGCTCGTTGTGCTATGCATTTATGACAAACAAACTACGCATCAAACCTGTGAATCATCCTAGAACAGAGTTTCTATCCAAAAGAAAAACTTGATAGATTTATGACTCTTTATTAAGGGGTGATGCATTGGATAGGCCATTAATTGTTGTTTAGTTTATCTTTTCGTATAATTAATAAATGAATCGCCTTTTTCCTTTTGAGCTATATCGTCCTGTTCTATAGAGACACACAAAAAAGTCGTATATGTTGGTCCCACCGCAATATTGCTGAATTTCGGAAACGCTCGCTGTCATCGTCATCAACACCAATTATGATCGTTATGGTAGCCGCATGGCCTCAATCCTTGCCGCCTTATCAAAGCAGAGAATCAGCGGCGGGGGAGAAGAGAAAAGCAAATACCAATTGGATTTCTCAAAACAATCTCTTTGCAATCATCGAACGACTCTCTCTCTCTCTCACACACACACAGACGATGGAAGAGAATGAAGGGGAAGCCAGGATTACGCCGTCGGAAGCACTCTGCAACTGCTCGCTGTCTGCGACTCTGCTGGAACACGAAGACGAAGAAGAAGACAATGACGAGCGCAATGTCAGGGGAGGTGCCGATGTGAAGGTGGCATCGGAGGTAGCGGCCGCGCTGGCTAGAGAGCTCGAGTCGAAGGTCGACTATTCGGTCTCGAATTCAGTCGCTGCGCCGCCTTGCTCTACCGCGAAGTCTCTTGAAGACGGCGGGAAAAGTCTGGAGGAGCTCATTTTGGTCGATCCCATATGGGCTGCCATGAGAGCCGAAGCGAGATTAGAGGTATCGCTTTGCAATGATTCTTTGTTCCGGCTCTTATTTTGCTTGTCGTTTTTTCTTTCTGGTTGTGATTTTGCAATGGAAGGAAGAAGAGGTTGATGGTTGTTGCATGTGTGAGGCGTTTCGTTTGTTGGTCTTCATTTTTAAGGCATTCGTAAGTTGGTTTAGATTCTCATGTTATTTTTCGGGCAATCCTTTTCTTTGTGGTTTAGGAATGGAAGGAAAAATCGGTTGATCTATATTTCTTATAATGTTTTCGATTGATTTTGATAAGAGGAGGAATTTATCTTTGCAGAAGTTGATGGGTTAGTTGTCTTCAGAAGTCTAGGACCCTCGTTAGTGAAGCTTCACAGGTGGAAAATTGAATGCTTTCCCTTTGTGTGATTTTTGTGAGAAATTCGTTCAAACACTTGGTGGGCAGACATTTACCTGCTTCAAAACTCCATCAAAGTATGGCGAGTACCAAGAAAAACTTATATCTTTGGCGACAACAATTACAAACTAAATGGAAGGAGAAAATGCTACAGTGACCACTCGTGGTGATTTTCAATCTGGGGTGCCATAAAGTATTATTACTTTGCATATGCGAGTTCATAACTTCTATTCCAGTCTATATCTGTATGTATGCTGGCAATGACAAACAAATTTGGAGCAAACCAAGTTGGCTGCTCCATTTTGTGACGTCAAGTTCATTGTTAGCTCTGCATTGTTTATGTTTCTTATGACACAAAACCTGTTGAAATTATCATGAATCTAATTATAATAATTTGGTAGATTAACTGAAAGTTCCAGCGTCATCCATATGATAAATATTATTCTTTATGCGTCACACATTGTGTCATGTTGGCCTATGAGTATTTATTTCAAAAAATGTAGAGTGTATACTAAAAGTCCAAAACCATATCATAAACAAGATTAATAAGGTATTCTTTATTTACAAGACCAAATTTATCTATGTGTTCAACTATCCTAAACTGCATTCCATTTTGGGCACAAGGTACTCTTAAGGAGAGAGAATATCAAAAGAATGAACTAAAGGACATGGAAGATTGTCTGATGGTCTAGAACTTATTTTTTGATAATATATCAACAATAGGAGTCCTCAAACCTGAACTTTTTCATGAGAAACTGTGAAGGGGTGATGAAGATATTGTGTTGATAACTCACATTTATGCATATATGTTGTACGTATATTACTTCAAGTTGAATGGAATTGGTTAGTTCACATTTAATATGATATTAATTTTTTGGTGTTTTGGGTGTATTTCTCATCAGAGTGTTCCTGTTTGTGGCATCATAGGAGTTTCATGTATGAGCTAGGGAAACAGCTACTTTAATAGGGATGAGATCTTGTTATTCATCAACTGTGGAGTAACAATGACGGTTTCAGTTCTTCTGATAGGTTTCTGCGGATGCTGCTGCCTTACAAGTATTGTAATTTCAGCATGTTCCGCAAAGTATGATATCTGTTGCCCTGCCTAGGCTCTTGGGCTATGAATATGCCAAGTAACTAGCATTTCATGTAGGCTAATACTAAATCCTTTACTGATTTATATGTGGTGGGCTTTTGAATCGCTAGTTTGTTTTGGAAGATTCCATTCGATCTTTTATTTGCGTCTCAGCAGGCATGCAGTGCATCCATAGCATATTAGTGCATCTATCTGAGTGATAATGCCCTGATTGTCCATTTTCTTCCTCTCATGTCACTCAAACATGTAGATAAGAAGATAGAAAGAAAGTGAACATTTAATAAAGCAACTTTTGTATTTTTCATTTGTAACGTGTCAGGCAGAGAAGGAACCACTGTTAAGTAGCTTTCTGTATGCAAGCATCTTGTCTCATTCTTGCTTTGAGAGAGCACTGGGGTTTGTTCTTGCAAATCGTCTCCAGAATCCAACACTTTTAGCATCACAACTAATGGATATCTTTGATGATGTAATGGTCCATGATGCAGCTATTAGGCGTGCTATCCGCTCCGATGTCCAGGTAATTATTTTTGATGTCAAATCAGGAAATTTTTGTAGCCCTAATATCTGGAATTTTCTATTCAAGTAAAACTTTTCTTTATGTTCATAATTTGATACGAGAATTATAGTTGTTCTTTCTTGGCCTCTGTAATTGAGGTTATTGTCTTTGCGTATTCGTCTCAGGCAGTCAAAGACAGGGATCCTGCATGTAGGTCGTATAGCTGGGCTTTATTGTATCTTAAGGTGAGATTTAACGTGTTAATATTTACCCATCATGCTTGTGACTTTATTTGTGTGCATTGTGTCTTCATTTCTTTCATTGTTTCTTGGTTGATCTGCTTTTTACTTTGAGAGTAATGTGGTTCATAAAGATATGCTTAATTATTTGTTTCCTTGTTGCTCGAGGATCCTATCACCTTGTTGGACGATATAGTGCATTTGCTCCAATGACTGTTCAGGATGTCCTTTCTTGTTTCACAATGTTGACATGCATAAAGGCATCAGCCAAATCTTGATTTGTCCTTTTCACCATGACAAAGATATTTTCTTCCTGAAATCACAAACAGTGTCAAAGATGACCTAAGAAGCTCGAAGAAAGACCAGGTAAACATATATAGCCTTCCATGTTCAAAGAGCATCCCATGTTTCAACATTTAACAAATGCTGAAGCTACTAAAATGTCTATGAGATACTCTTCTAAGACGGAGATCTGATAATTCATTTTTTTGCTCGTCCCTTCTTTTAGTTCAATATTTGGGATCCAGGAAATCTTATTATCTAGGTGAAACTAGCCTTTGTCAATGAGGGAGGATCAGAGAAAACAAGTCGGTTTACTACTTCGATGTGCCTTCGAATGTTTGATTCAGTGTGCTCCAGGATTCCAGCTGACCAAATGATGCCTTTGTCTTCTTTATAACAAATTCATGACGTCCATCTATGATAATGCTGAAAATATGCAACCTGAAGTCTTACATTTTTCTTCCCAGGGTTACCATTCATTGCAGTCATATCGTGTGGCACATGCACTTTGGACAAGAGGCCAAAAGGTTTTGGCTTTGGCATTGCAAAGTCGAATTAGTGAGGTGTTAACTATCACACTTGATTTTCTTCATGTATCATGTTTTTGAGCATTTATTTAATGTTTGTATAAGATAGATAACCTATCTTAGAGCTAACTTTTGTTGCACTGATGCTTGCAGGTTTTTTCGGTGGATATTCACCCAGGTACTTTCATTTCATTATCCTGGAGTGTTAAGATATATGTCTAGAACTGGTTGGCTTCCTATTAGCTTACATCAGCAGTAGGTTGTGAACATATGACTTCAATTTCTCAATTGTAGTTCTCTTCAAGGCCACACAATTTGGTGACAGTGTGCAGTGTGTATGAACTACTTCCATTATGTTAGTTGGAAAGTTGGGCCCATTTTTATTCGTTATCTACATTGATGTTTAACGTAGTCAAGTTGTAAAATCAAAGAGTTCTCTAGTACATCTTTTGTTAGTGCCATGTATTCTTTAATAGTTTCCGATCTTTTCTGAAAGAAATTCTAATTGTGATATGCAGCTGCAAAAATTGGGAGAGGAGTCTTGCTAGATCATGCAACAGGTGTTGTCATTGGTGAAACTGCTGTTGTTGGAAATAGAGTTTCAATGATGCAGGCAAGTTCTCCACTCTATGGTGAAATCATTGAAAAAAATATTTAGCATTTTTATTTTGATAACATTATTGACTATGGAATGAAATTCGTAATCAAAGACTTATTAGTATATGCATCGGTAAGTATGTATGAATGTCCGGATCTGTGCTTTGAACTGTCTTGGAAACCTTTGGTTTGATAAGCATTGATCTGTAGACAGAGCAAAACGTTGAAGATCATGTTGCAGTTTCAGATAAATGTCGTTCTCTTAACTAGAAAAATCTATATGTGGCATCTGCATGGACCTAGATAAAGCGAGATAGAGACATGGCTCTTGACACATGGGGACGGTATATTAATATTATCTTCATATATTTGTTATTCTTGCATGTCTAATGCCATAATTTAAGACCTTGACAATCTTATCCACATCTGGGATTACAAATTTGGGCTACTAAGGTCCTTTCCCAGTAAGATGCGTGGCTTTTTCACCTAGCAACATTAGTGCTATACATTGAATGATAAAGATAATTTGAAATTAATGTGGTTTATGCTAGGACGATGAACCAATGGTGGAGTTTCTTCGGTTGAGTTATCACTAGGCGTGTAAAGTCTAATCAGGCTTTAGCCATGTTTTCCTGGGGCGCCATTGGTTCTTGGTTGAACATCTAACAAGCAAGAATCTGATCTTAGTCGTTCTAAAAAGGAATCTATGCTTACGTATTCACGTATTACGGTTTCCATGTACAATTTCTGTTTAGGCTCTTTCATGCACCATTCTTCTTGCAGGGTGTAACTTTAGGAGGAACTGGGAGGGAGGTTGGTGATCGTCATCCTAAAATTGGTCATGGTGCTCTTATTGGTGCTAGTGCAACAATTCTTGGTAATATCAGAATAGGTAAATGTGCTGTGGTCACTGCTGGCTCGGTGGTGCTAAAGGATGTTCCAGCCCACAGGTTAGATGGAACAAATATTCAATAATTCATGCAAGTTTTTTTTGAAATCATGATCATCTTTCATGCAATTGAGATCGTCTACATTGTGTTCACGTCACTTTCATTCGTGGAAACTTTTTTTTCCTTATCTAGCTACAAGATATAGGTGTTGTCCATTTTATCAGTCTGAATCAATGAACAAAGTCTGAGATTATCTTTTTCCTGATTTCAAGCATAGTTGCAGGCATCCCTGCAAAAGTGATTGGATATGTAGAAGGGAGAGATCCATCACTTACAATGGAGCAAGGTATTGCTTACATATCATGTTTTTCTGTTGTTTGCTGATGATCTTTTAACTCCAAAACCATTTTCTAGAATTTTATGAGCAGTACCTAATAATATGATCGTATATGGGAAATGTGTAGATGTCTCTAAACAGTTTCTTCAAGAATCTGTTGATGGTTTAAAGGCAAGAAGACCTAGCGGTTAATGGGTTTCTTCTCCAGGAAGGCTTCCGGATGTAGTGAAACCCACTTGGATTCTGCATCCATATTGTTAACTGGCTCAACGAGAGGTTCACAAGATGCCGAGCGCATCGAAAAGCAGCTAAAGAACTCAGGAGCCCGGCATGCTGCATTACCTTCTGATAGTGAAACAGTTAGCATCGTCTAGTCATGTACAGTTTGAAACTGGAACTATTAATTCCAAGATGTGAATGATTTCAGGATCTTCTGTCCCCTTTAAGTCCTTGATGTGCTTCGATGTCTCTCTTGTGCAATGAGGGTGGGATGGAAATTGGATTTTAAAGACAGCGCTTGAAGTTGAAGTGAGACGGATATGCTTATATCGCCGCTGGTAGACAAGTCAAAACAAGCTGAACAGGAGCTGTTTATGGATCATTGACCAACTCCAACAATCTCGTTTATGTCTGGTGTCTTGGCTCGTTCAAGCCGAGTTGCACATGAGTCGAACTTCAGCCCAGTTAGAGGAGCTATGGGGTGCGATTTCTTCAAATATAAATTTTAATAAAATGATAAAATCTACCATCACAAACCGAGTCAATGTTTTACTGATAGATTTCTTGTAAGGATGAGAGGTTTGATCACTAAGTACATCGTTCAGAGCCGATTAGTCGGGTTAACATTGGTTGGTACCATATCCGTTTGCTATATACTTACTGAACTTGTACAAGCTGAAGCAAACAGATTGGGCATTGTGCATGAGTGGAAGATAACAAGCTATATGATCGAGTCTACGAGGGGGAGTCGTCCCAGCTCCACAGCAGGCACATGGAAAGTCTCAACACGCATGAACGGGAGCCCTTGTCTAATTTTATCCAGTTTTTCCAAATCCTTATACTGCATTTTGAATTAACCGAAAGGAACCCCGGGTATTAAACTCAGGACCTTCGGTTTGAGGTTCGTTCGAGACAACCCCTTCTGGCCAGGAGAGGTTCAGTTATTTATGCGGCATCACTCGTTTTTATCGTCACCAATCACAAATGCATACATATTACAAATCCAAAACGGATCGGCAACAAATAACTGCTAAAGGCAATCCAACATAAAATGTGATATGACATAAAAATCATGAAATTTATCGAATTTCTTGCCCGAGACTGGGCGTTCAGGTGTATACCACATCAAATCGAAGTTCCAACACAAAATATTTCACTGAATCTGAAATATACCTAAATATGGTTCCAAAAGTCAAATATCTAAATAGTACAAGCCTTCCCCTGCGTTAGTGATGGTATCCATGGTCGAAGCTCAAAGGCTGCTGCTGGTAGAAAGGCGTCTGCATACACAACAACCACATAATGAGTGGCAAGAAAGCTTGCGTTAATTGCATTGTCTAATAGAAAAGTCTAAAAAAGAGAACGTGAAAGGGTCTTCTAACCATTGTGTTCAAGATAGCAGTTAGAAACTAACCTGAAAAACGGATTGCCTGAAATGTTCATATGAATGAGCATACACCATTGCCGACGTCGGCCACTGCATGTAGACAGAACCACGTGATGCTCCGTTCAAGTTGGCTTGTCCAAAATGATTCATAATGGGATTGGAAGCCATGTAGTTTATGGCATTTTGGGCTCTTGGAACCTGACCCAGCTGCGCTAGCTCATTCTCATACACAATCGCAGGTTGAAAATTCTGAATGTTAAATGGCTCCATGGCGAATGGCTGACTACGAACGAGGCCCTTAGAATACTTGCCATGGTTAAAACTGGTCATGCACAAGAAAATACACTTGAATGAACCATAAAGCAAAACCCAAGTTCGCCCGTTTTGCAGCCAAATAATTTTCTTCAAGTGCAGAAACAAGATTTTAAAGCAACAGCCGATGCATCGGCATGGCCAATCTCACAAGCATCAGGTTCTGAGTTCGAGCAAGTACCGAAGTGGCTGCTAGCCTGATTGAACTCAGAATTGAGAATGGTCAGTCAAATCGAGGGCCCTTTAAAAGGAGAAGCCAACACGACTAAACCCACATAAGGTCATAAAAACTGGTATATAGCATAAACTTAAGCAAGAATGAACCATACCTATGATAACTACGGTCATAATCAGGGTCACACCTATCCTTTTCTCGATCTCTGAAAATGGCAACTCTAATATCTTTGTTACTGATGAATTTTTCTAGGTCATCTGCGGTGCTTCTAGTTTCGTTTTCATCCCCACTTGAACAAGAACTCCCACCTTCGCTTGCTGGCTGCAACGACAAATTTTCCAAGTCACCGCTGTTAAATATCCGTGCTCTAGCTTTATCATAGTCTTCCTTTCTCTCTTCTACACTTCTAATCGAACTTTTATTGATGCCTCCTTCACCCACATCACTTGGAGATGATTTTGGTCTTGGTCTTATGGCAATCTTTACATGTTCAACCCTATCATTCTCTGGCACCTTTGCAGGAATTTGAGACAGACTCACAGATGGAAATTTGCTTTCTGGTGTCTTTTTCACTACTATTTTGCCCCCACAACCATCCATGTCCAGAACCATAGATTGAAGTCCATAGTGCTGTGCAACCCGATGTGCAGCAAGACGAAGATAAGATGTTGGGAAATGTTGAAACTCAAAATGATTTTGTTCAGCATCTCGCATAAACTGCTGGATGTCAAGCTCCATACGCAGAACTGAAAAAATTAAGAATGATACGATCAACTAAAGGACAACATAAGTGGGTCTCATGCTTAAGAAAGTGTTGCATCAACAGAAATGAGCATGCAAGCGAAACAAAATGAGATGAAATGACAGCTAGCTGAAATTCTGCAATCTTAAGTCACAAGTAGTCCAACAAATGCTCAAACTTGAGATAGATGACCAGCACAACAGATAAAAGATAGCCTATAAACTGATCAATACATAGAGAATTGTTCTTAATAAAGAAAAAAATCCCTTCATGTGATGCATATCAATATAGGTGAAAACAGACCAAATACAAGAGCATGCCATCTGGAATCTCAGAGAGACTCATCAAGATAATCCAATTATGCCCAACAAAGTTATTACTATAAACTCTAACATTGTTAGCTTTGGATGAAGCGTTTGTTATCGCTTTCCATCCAAGTTGCTCACAACGTGGATGGAGACCAAGTACTAAATGAATCTTCCTTTTCAGCAATCTCTCAACCTAATCCTAGTCCCCATCACGATAGACCATTGAATGATAAGCTGTAGCATGGCCAGGAATTAAACCACTTGACGTGTGGCAACCTCACAAGCAGGTGAGGAACACTTCTTCCTGCAAAAAGAAAAAAAAACATCTACTCGGTCCGTTTGGTCCATCTCTAGGAAAAACACATGAACTTTGCCCAAGGATACCAAATAAACTAATTTATGCACTCCAGGTGATGGGCCCACAACACTGAATACCATGCGTTAGAAGAAATTAGACACCCAGCTACATGGAGCAGAAAAAAGCAGAGACTAAAATCACATGCCAAACAATCATATTCCTTCACTCGGACGACCAGCTTAACTTCAACCCCTCTAACAAGATTGTTGCAACTGTGTCCAACACTCTGACACTCATAATTCTCCCATGCTAACGTGGTACTAACTAATTTGAATATCTTTAGCAAGTAAAAAGCGAGGTGAGAAAAGAACCCTTGAGAATAGCATCAATGCAAGAATATTGAAAATTTTGAGAAAAACAGAAAAACAAGGATGAGAAAAGAACCTAGAGGAGGACGGGAAAAAGTAAGTACATTAAAATACATATTGTTGCCCCTCGAGTATTTGAAGAAGAGGCTCCAGGACATTGCCTTGAATCCTTTTTCCTGGAAAAATCATAATTAAATTCGCAGATCCGTAATATAATTATAAGAAAGAAGAAAAAAAACTCTTCTCACATCAGCACCAGAGAAAGATTATATTTTCTAGTGGAGACGTGAGTGACTATGAAAATACCAAATAACTGTATTATTTAGCTCTTCTCAGCTTTGTACTTTTGTACAAGCTTGTGGGAACAATGTTCTAGTTTCACAAATGAAAAAGAAAAGAAGAAAAATAATTATTAACACAGGCTACAATTGTGTGATTCAAGAAGCGAGGACATGCAGAAGGCCCCGGCCAATCTGCAAAAGTGAGGATGCACGTTTTCCCAAATAAAACGTGGATGAAGCATGGTCCTCTGCGTCACATATACATAAGGTGGCCCCAGCACGATAGCCTCAAGATGAAACTCGTCCCGCAAAGTTAATCTCATGGCACCATTTGGGACTCTCTCGAAGTGCAATTGAAGCATAAAGAAAACCCAAATGAACAAAATTGCACATAAGTATATCCACGAACGCATATCCATCCATATTTCTCCGGTTTTTCGTAAACTAATTCCCAAGAATCCCGAGAATTTACTAAGTCAGCTCGTTGTCGAGGGGACGTAATCCTAGATCCTACCAATCACACGAACCAATCCCCAAATAACATCGCCAAGAACCAGAAATAGCCCAAATCAAAGCCATGCAGGGCATTATTAAAAGAGGCAGGTAACAGCATCAGTATTGAATCACTAAGAACCCAAATAAGCCCGGAAACACATAAAGGAAAAAATCCAATCAAGACTCAATTACACGAACGGAAGAAACCGTATACTACACGTAACCGAATTATCAAGCACTAAGCTACACATGAAGGCCTAATCCCCCAAATATCCACCGATTAAAGCAAAAATAACAAAAACAAGGGCAAACCCATGAAATTTCACCAGATGCACAATAAATCTAGGGTTTTCGAGCGGTTCTTCAACCAGCAGACATCCAAATCAAAAGGAACAAGAAGCACAGAAATCGGTTTGACCTGTGAGTCGATGCCTAGGGTTTTGGAGGGCCTCTTTCAGGAAAGTATCGACCTCCGGGTGGGCTTCGAATGTTAAAGACGATTCGGCCGCGGTAGCATCCATGGCGTTGCCGGCTACTGACGGATCCCGGTGATCGCCCCAGCCGAAGCGGCGCCCCTTTCCGCGCTCTATGTATCGCGCTGAGGGGAGAGGGTTGAAGGGGGAAAGGAAACCCTCCTCGCGGTACCCTCCTCCCCCGATCTGCGCGCACAGAGATAGAGATAGAGAGACAGAGGAAAGAGAGACCGCGAAGCAACGCACCGAGTTAATTCTCGCCCTCTCGTTTTCCTTCTAATCTACAGATGCTATTTGAAGGGATCTCCCCACAAACGACTCTTTTGTCCTTATGATGCATGATTCCAACAGGTTCCTAATTTTACGATTTTTCTTTTAATTAAACGTCGAAGAGATAATTAAAATTAGAAAATACAATTACAAACAGTAGACAATCTAGGTTTGGCAGATTGGGAACTGACAAGACATTTAAATTGGAACCGACCCGAGCGAAAAACAGGTTGAAACCTGACCCGGAATCGAGAACCACCGTTCCAATTCGAGTTCCAGCTTTTATAAAACCGGAACAATCTTTTTGAAATATCAAATTTCTAAATACTTTTTTTATTTCAAGCAGAGTCAAAATGAGATAGGTCTACAAAAGAACTGTGTGATTGCTCAGCAACTTGACCCGACTCAACCCGACAAAAGAAGGATTTTGTCCAGGCTGACTGAAACACAACCTAACTTTGTACATGCATGAAAGCACATGGAAACGCAACATATCAATATAAAGCGAGTTGATAAGGTATGATTGGGTCCAGCTTGACTTGACTTTTTATTGTACATATGTGTATACAAATATATATGTATTTACATACACTTATATTGGAGTGATTATTATTTTTAAAGGTATAAATATAATATTGTTTTCATCATTTTCTTAAAACCTTTAAATTTCTTAAATTATAAAGCGAGTTGATCAGGTTTGATTGGAATGTTTTTAAAATTTTCTAATTTAAAATATTAATATTTTCTTCTTCCTCTTTGGAACGGTTTTCATCTCAAATCAAAACTAAAACTGAAACCGGTCCAGTCTCAGTTCGGTTTCAATCCCTGGTTCCAATCAAACAAGAACCACCCGCATTGGTTATTCAATGAGGAACAATTTTTCCGGTATTTTCTTTCAAGAAAATCACGTGCTTGCTTACGGGCCGGAAGGGCACATATGGAAAACGTATTATTTTAATAAGGGGCATATTCGTCAATGGATTCAAAAGAAACGCATCTCGGGCGGCTGGACGTGACTCGCCGTTGGTGAAGTCAAGGAAGGAGAGAATTTTTGTTGCACTCTAACGTCAAGCCCGATTAGGGATGAAGGTGTTGCGGGCCCCGTTTATTAAATTCTTTCACTAAGATCTCTCCGTTTCGCCGCCGGGTCGCAGAGTTTTCAACTCGCACACGACTCGGTACAACCCGTCCAATAACATCTAACCTCTACAAAATGAAATATATACACATCACATGTAATATAATATTACGTATATTATTATATAATATATAGAAATTGATTTGTTTATATAAAATACATTATAAATAATTTACATATTATAATAATATATGTTGTGTCTTTTTTCATCAAATGGGACCTTTGGTAAAATAGGACAAGGAGGTAGAAAGACTCTTTCTAAAACATTATACAATCAAAGAAGTAGATCTTTTAATAAGAAAACATAAAATTTACAATATAAATATTAATAAATAATAAATAAAATTTGTGCGTATAATGGCACTGTCATGTCCTCCAGCTGAAACATTGCAGTATGTCCTCCAGTTCAAGGAAGGTCTACCCTAAACCCGAAGGGGCCCTGCCCCACATACTATGTCCTCTTTGACCCGCAGAGTGATGGGTTTTTAACTCAAAAGACCTCCCAACGCCTAAATAGATGATGTCTTTGGATCGTGTTTGGGCCTAACCTTCACTCGCTTCGATAATAATGACCCGATGGCCGATTGAGTTTGCACCCGAATAACACGGAATTTATGCATTTGCATTATTTCCACGCCATCGATCCCAAGTTAGATTCAGATTTGGTCCATAATTTACTCAAAATCTTGATCCAAACACAAATTTGACACATGATCCAAGAGACAACAAACAGCTCATGAATAAGTTTAAACATAGGAAAGGAGATGAAGACGACCATCCTGTGCTACATTCTAAATGATGGAGGTTTTCATGTGTTATGAGAGTCATTTAGATATAAGAACCACTCTAAACCTTAGATCTCATTGAGAGGAAGGATGTTATTGGTACTTGTGAAATCACCTAAGATTGATCCGGCCTTAAGACCAGGTGCTGGTCACGTCTCCTACTTCCATCCATTAGTCGGACGGCCAAGGATGACTGACGAAGTGATCAAACCATTTCTTTACGAGCTGCATTCATCCGGTAGCAATGGCTGAAGTTCGTAAAGTGTGCACCACACTACTTCAATTATAACTAAGTTTTTTTCCATACTAGATAGAGTCGCTTACATGAATTTTTTTTGTTTAGAATTCATGGGTATGTCTGACAAAATTATGTTCGACAAAGTTTTACGCGGGCTGTCGAAAGCCAGTAGCAATCAAGTTGTAAAGTACGCACCATCATTTAAGTTAATTTCTTTACAAAATGGTACAAAGGGAAATTATAATTTATAAACATAAACATCTTCAAGATACGAATTCCATACATAAGATATTCGTACATGATACGGATAATGGGAGAAGTATCTAAGGATTGGGTGGTTGTACGTTGATGGCCTTGAGCTTGAACCTGTACCTAGGGACCCTGGGTATGGCCTGGCTCGGTCCCATATGGAACTGGCCCGTGGTGTCCGTCTTGGGCGGACCATCGTCGTAGATGTGCCCCAAGAGGGTTCCGCACCCGGCGCACTTCAGCTTGGTTCTGTTCCTCTGGATGCCCCAGTAGTTGATCGTCTCGAAGAACGGCACCAACTTGTCCTCCTTCTCAAACGTGAATCTGGAGTCGTCGATGAAGGAGAAGGAGACGGTGCCCTTGTTCCCCGCCTCGAAGTAGAAATCCGGTGGGTACTCGTGGCTCTTGCTCAGATTCAACGAAGCACCGCACTTCCCACACCTTTTCCCGTTCCGATCGCAGCCGCCAATTAATCAAGACACGGATGGATAATAAGGAGATCATAGGATTCATTAAATCAATCAATCAATATAACAATCAAATGTATATTTTTTTCGAAACACGAAATTATGCATCACCTAAGAACTTATTTGGTTCAGATTCTCGATTTTTGAAAGTCAAAATCAGATTCTGACTACTAACGGAAGCAAACAAGGGATTCACGCCCTTGAAAATAATCGCATTCTCTGAACTTGATTAAATGACAAAAGGGTGTGGAAAAGATTCAACCGAGGGATCGAATTTTTGTCTTACATGAATCCCTTGCATAAGGTGAGAAGACAGATAAGAGATAAGAAAACTACCTGTAGATTGAATCCATTGGATGATGATGATGATGGATACGATGGTGGTGACTGTGATGTCGATCGCCGATTGGGAGGAGGGGTGTGTTCCGCCGCCGCGTTAAGAACACCCACCAGGTAGATCGATGGTTTCCGTTTCTTCTATTTTTCTTGTCGATTTATCTTAAAGAAGCAGGGAAACGGTAGGAACTTCGTCGTGCTTTGACAAATTCGCCGCTTTGGGAAATGCCTTAACCAGCAAGCTTCAAATTAACGAGAAGGGAATCTAACCAACCAGAGTGTTGGCTCAATTGGCAGGGTTCGCTGACCCCCGCGCTGAGGTGGTGAGTTCGATTCCCGGGGTCGCATGCCTGTCTGCCCCTTTGTAACAAAAAAACAAAAGAAGAGTATCTGATATCTAAAAAGGTAGATACCTACAACTACAAAAGAGTATGTGGAGACTTTTCGCTACTTAATTTCACTATGTATGAAAACACTTTGGTAACTTAATGTAGCATCATTTTAGGTTTTCGTAAGAGTCTCGTATTTTGAGTTGTAAGCGTATTAATAGATCATGTACTTTTATGTTCTTTTATTAAAGTTCTGTAATGTCTCCCAAATATTCTTTGTGTGTTTGTTGAATCATTAATTATAAAGACTAGCTTAATTCAAGACAACTTAGTATTGAGTCTTGAGTTTTTGTATACGACGAAAAGTACCATTTTCTTAAGTACTCATAAGAGTCATGTATCATAAGTTGTAAGCATATTATGTGTTATGAGGTCATACACCTTTATATTATTAATAAACACTTTACTTTTATTAAAGTTCTCTATTACCTCGTAAACACTCTTATGACGACTAAACGTCGATCACAAGTACTTTTATTTGCATTTTAACTCTGAATCTACTTGGTAATAACGAACTATTTGTGAATATGTTCGAACAAAAGCTGTTCAGATAGCACTTATCTCATCTTATTCGTATAACAAACATGTTGACCTGATACCATCAAACCCTTAAAATTAATTTTTAAGTAAATCGAACCATTAAAGTTAATGGAGCTTAGTCACAAAAAGTACTAAGAAATGTGGTGCTCATAGAGTTACCTCACCTCTCTCATGCCTACCAGCAGGTGGTGAGTTCGGTTCCTGAGGAGCGTATCCGTGCATATGTGTGTGTTAGGCTTCGGCCTCCCTTTATAACCTAAAAGAAGAAAATGTTAAGAAATGTGACTTGATGAAAGGCCTTCGAGTTGAGTTACCTCTCGCTTCGTGATGGAAAAGGCTTAGTTAAGGTTAAGGTGACACTTAAAATATAATTACATTAAAACTGAACTTAGATTTCCATATGATGTGTACTTTGGATCTGCCTTGAACTTTCATTCAAATTGTTAGTTACCAACCTTGTTAGTTCATGTGGAAAACCACCAAGAAGTTTTTTTTCTTTTTAATTTTTTTTAAAGGAAAAAAAGAATAAGGGCTGCTGAATGGTAGGTACGATAAGTAGATTTGACTGGTATATTGGCATGCTTGCATTATAATCTACAAGTTGGTTGACATTTATATGGAGGGTGGTGTCACACAAGTGAAAGGAAGAGAGCAGAGAGATGGCAGACAAGAAGATGACCATGAAAATGGAGATGGCCTGGATGGGAAAAGTTAACAACATCGAGAATGAGAGCACAAGCGCGAAGTCGGCCGGGAGAAGAGATACCATCGGGACCAAGAGGCTCGGCAGTGGTGTGTGTGTGACGAAGCTGGAGATCGAGGAGTACTGGAGGAGGAAGAAGATGGAAGAGGAAGAGCATCTTTTTTCCGCGATCAAGGCCGCGGCCCGAATCAAGTCTCAAACACTTACCGTGAGTTCTTCATTCATCCTTGCTTAATGATAATGCAATGCCTGTGTGCGCGTGTGTGTGTGTGTGTGTGAGAGAGAGAGAGAGAGAGAGAGAGAGAGAGAGAGAGAGAGAGAGAGAGAGAGAGAGAGAGAGAGAGAGAGAGAGAGAGAGAGAGAGATTGTGCAAGGGTAAGATGTTTTGCTTGTAATGAGCAGGAAGAAGAATATCACAAGTTTGAAGAGTCGTTGGTATCAACAACCGACAAAGAGGCAGCCACCACCACCTTCACCACTGCTGCCGCCACCAACCAATGGTCAAAGGAGATTCGACTTGGCATAAAGGATTGGTTCGTCTCCTTTTCCCACTTTTAACCCCCCATCTATGGGTTCGGCCCGGGCATTGTTGGGCTGGTTCAGCTTCGGTCGCGTATGCATTTTCCTTTCTAGTGAGGTAAACCTTCTAATGCTCGGTGTGGGCTCGAGCAAGAGCATGCTCCCCAGTAGCTTGAACCCCTGACTGCTTGTTTAGCAGGGATCGAACTCACACACTACATCTTGTGGAGTAGAGAGCACTATGAGGTGGGCTAACACCTCGAGTGTTCTCAATCATAAATGACCACTGGTCTTTCTTTTCTTTTCTTTTCTTTTCTTTTTTTGTCGGTATTTCCTTTTGCTTATGTGATCGGACGGGTTCGAGGAGGCTGAGACCCATTGCACCTTGGGAGTGGTGAAACCCGACCCCATGGATGTAGAAACCTTAAAGGGAGATCAACTCTCACAATTTACTTACTCTTTCAAGCTACATTACAGATTAAATGATGCTACATCAAATCCAAACCCAAACCCAAACCCAAATCCAAATCCAAATCCAAATCCTGGTAATCCCTATCTTGATTAATCCAGTTTTTGATGTGCAGGTGGACTAGGAGTTGGTACGCATACCTGAACCAACCAGCCCTGCAGTCTGCAGATGATCCAAGACCATTCACCCGATCCAGCTACATTCCGAACCTCAGTTGCTACACGATCCGTTCTGCCCCAATCGCCACACTTGGTGTCTTCTAGCCAATTCGGATCTTTTGTGTTTGCTCTTGTATCAACTTCTAGTTTAAACCTCTTATTAAGGAGCTTATATGTATCTTGATATTAATTTTTTTTCTCATATTAAGCATGATACAGCTTTTCTAGGGTTAACTATTAATATCGAACAAGATCCAACTCTATGGCATCAAAGAATCCATGTAGCACACCTCGGTGGAAAAAGGTTCTGTTGTTGTTCTTCTTCTTTCGAGGCCAGGAATGGTGATTGAGGTGAGGGTTGTTAAATGGGCCAAACAGGTCGAGATAAGGCTGTTCGTTCTCATCTCATTAACTTCTAATGCTGTTTGGTGTTGATAATATGCAATTCTATGCATAATATGTCAAGGTCATATTCATACCCGAAACCGGATCTATTTAGTCACATTCTATAACGAAAGCAGGATCCAATCGTTAATTGGATATGTATCCGGTTTTCAGTTTTTGCATCAGAAGTTGATGCCAAATCCAAACTTGATGCACAATTTGAAGCCTACCGGGTTATTTGCATATAAAATCCAACCCGAGTACCTAATCGGGTCATAGTCTGCTTAGAATTCTGTAATGTGAATCTGAATCCGGAAACAAAAATTAATGCAAGATCCGATTAGTTGGATTCAGCAACGCTAAACTAAGATCTGAACCCAACCCGACCCGTCAGAACATTGTCGTCTTCTGAGGGAGAAAGAAAGCGCGCGCTCTTTTCCGTGTTCAACAGAGAGAAGGGCTTGCAGGGGCGCCGGGAACACTAGAACAATGTGACGGAGAAGGTGAGGAAAGAAATGGGTGCCGTCTTCATCTTAGTCTTGGTTCTCTTCTCTTTGGAGGAATTTTCACCGGCGTTCGCCCATTTGGGAGACGTTTCCATCGCTCCGTCCCTCGTGGAGTACGCGCTCCCTCTGCGTCAGTGCTTCTCCCTCTCCCTTCCGTCCCCGTTGGAGGTACCCTTTCTGTCTCTCGTACAGTTCGAGAGTTCTCTCTTCTTCGTGGGTTTTCGTCTCTTTGTTGGTTTCAGTTGATGAAGAACGTTGATCCTTCCTCTGTATTTTAGATTTTGTGGAGAAACTTTCTTTGTTGGTCTTCGTGCATTGGTTGCTTTTTTGTTGGGTTTGTCCATTTACGGATGCGATTCAAACATCAAAGTATGATGGAAAAGGCTGATTCATCATAACACTTCGCGAACTTCTCATCTTTTGAGTTTACGAATGATTCGTTGCATCCAATTGCATAATAATCAGTAGAATTAGCTATTCATATCTCTCCTGAGTAAAACCAACAATAGAAAGCAATCTGTACTAAGTTACTACGACACTGCCCAAAAGTTTTTCTCCAGAATCTGTAGTGCTCATTATGCACCCATTAGCTTTCTCCAGTTTCCCTGAGAGAATGCTTAGATTTATGGATGACTCCCGTTGTGATGCTCCCTCTAGTCTCTTCATCACTTTTGCCTCCCTCTAGGATATACTTCTCTTAGAGCAGACAAAAAGAAGCCACTTATCATTCCGCATCTATTTATGATACGTTGTTTCTTGATCCTAGATAATAGCTTATACAACTTTCCTTAGCCAAAGAAGACTTGACAGCGAATTTTGCAATGCTCAGTGGAAGTCTAAATGCTTATTCATGGATTTTCACCTATAATAAGAACTTCTATTAGGATTAAGAAATCCATTTTCCTTATTTAAGGTTTAAAGTAGTCTGAAATTTGTGCTTACAAGTTACAGTAAAAGATTTCTACATTTTCTCGGGGTACCTTCGTTTTCAGGGGAAAGAGAATAGTATGCTTTTCGTTTCCATTTAGAGGCTCATTTATGTGGGTAAGCCTTTTCGTAAAGGCATAGGCTCCTAAGGTAAGTGTGGTAGTTGATCTTTGCGAACTATTGTAGCGTATAGATGAGATAGTGCTGTAAATGATCATGAATAGTTTCTTTTGTTCATGTATTTTTGGTACTAAAGCATGTTCCAAATCCTAATTGACTGCTTAGTTTTCTCAACTTCTTGTTCTCTTGTGAGGTATGTTTGTGCCGTTGGGAAAATAGGATGAGCTCACATGAACTCACCCATTTTTACATGGCTGCAACAATCATTCAAAAGTTTTTCCAGTATCTCATTCGGGTAAATGTGAAGTAACTTTTCATTGGCTGGCCTTTTTTCCTTTTTTCTTTTGAATGCCCACCACTTATACCAACTAGCGGCACAAGACCTTTTTCCTTTCAAAACCCAGAGAAGACACCTTCGAGCGATTTGTACTTCACTGTATGTAGTGAATACCGTATCATTTTGTATGATACGATCTAATATGCAATTATCATATAGGTTCCAGATAAGGTATGATTTTCACCTACCTATCAATGTGAGTTGCATCATGTGGTGCAATCCTGTGCAGTATGCATATGCAATATGTGATTGTTTTGATGTTTATATATTGTTGTTAATTTTTATTTACTAAAATTAGTTTCTATTAAATAAAGAACAATTAACTCTAAACTAATGCACCATATTGTATAAGAGTGTATGACATGCACATTTTGATACCTTATATGTTACAGGGTTTGGATATTACATTTCCAGCATTGCTTGGAGCCTTGGACCTTTGTCATAGAACTCCAAGACTCGGACCCCCACCCTTTGGGCCTATATTGCAAAGTCGGCTTATGCACAGACATGATGCCCGTCAAACCCCAACATGCCTATATCATAGCCCCTCCCCTTTGCCAATAACCGTGGGGCATGGAAAATCAACTCTAAGACTTGCTTTCAAATCCATAAAACCAAGAAACTTGTCTCAGTCACAACATGTTGCTTTTACCAATAATCTTAAATAAAAGATCATAATGAAAATGGTCAATGATTATGTATAAGTACATCAATTTATTAAGTACGTCATGTCTTACATTTGGATTCATGTCAATTCTTGTATAAACCGTATCAATCTTGTTAGACATCTATTCCAAAAATATTTTTTTAAATTGTATAAATATGCACTTCTAAAAGAAACTTTCTGTCATCTACATACCTCTCACAGTTTCTTATGCGTGCATGATCCATACACTTCTTGTAATTGTGCTTCTGATATTGTTAGTTATTGAATGGTGCTTGCTGGCTATCGTATTTTGGATGGTAAGAATGATTATTTCCTTGATAATGAAGATAGATCAGAATGGACTTGATGAGGCTCTACTCGGCCTCAGGTTTGGAGGGACGGTGTACACTGCTGTGCTCTTTTATGCAGTCTGGTCCCCACCCTCGCTCGAAGCAAGAAATTGGTTTGATGTACTAAGTTTCATCTTTCCACACATTAGACATTTAGCACTGGAAGAATCATCTACCTTGCCACGGTCTGTTGTTCTGTCATCACCCTCCTTTTCATTGAATCCTCCTCATCTTCTTGTTGACCTCTGCTATTTTGTTCTCAGTCTCTTTTCAAGACATCGAGTGGTTGGGGTGCCTGCATTGTTGATTGTAAACCAGACATCTAGTTGGCGTTACCATGAACCCTTACGTATGAACTCCGTGGTGTCTTTCTACGAGAGAATTACAGGTGATTGTTTGTAACCCAAATCACTTTGACCACCACATCTTCTTCTGGGCTTGATTATTTATGAACTTCATGCAGGGACTGAAGCCGAAGGTTATTGTTGACCACTTAAGGAAAAGCAGACCACAACAAGAGAATGGGATGAAGGCCTGAGGAAAGTGCCGATGCAGGATAGCTGCATTGTTGTGTCTATTTTGTATATGTACTTCTGGCTTTTCGTGTATGTGTTGATTCCCAAGGAACTTGTTTGGGCTGGTTGGTTTCTAAGGGACGCATGGTCGATATATAAGCTTGCCATTAGTCTCTACGACAGAGGCCCCTGGCCAGAGCTTGCATCCCTTCTGTGAAGGCTGAAAGAATTGTGGAGCTAGTTGAAGCTAAGATGGGAGTTTCACGAAGGGGCGAAAGATTCCAGTGTTTTGACACTATCCCTGGCTTTCTTAGGTTGCGAGGATAAACACGTTCTGAAAACATTAAAATAGTAGTGGTTTCTCTCTTTTTCCTCTTCTTTTTCCTCTACTCTTTTACCCTAGAACGGAGACGTCTGCTGCTATGTATGAACCACAGTGATTTTTAATTCACGTTTACAGTATATAACATAGAATGTTTTCTGTCAGGAAAGAGAAGAGAGGCAACTGCTTCGGTTTTTGAATCACTGTTCACATTTGTCGGGATGCTCGTCGGGTAGATGTTTAGGTGCGTCTCTTCTATGTCTTGTTTTCTCTTGCATACAACAACAACAACTAAGCCTTTTCCCATACTAGACGGGGTAGGCTACATGGATTCTTTGTTTCCACATATCCCTATCTTGTGCCATGTTAGCAGATAACTCCCAATAAGCTAGATCGTTCTTTATCGTTTCTTTCCGACACTTTTGTGGTCGTCCTCTACCTCTTTTAATACTTTCCAAATTTAGTTTTTCTAAACTTTTTAGTGGTTCTTCTTTTGAACTTCTTTCTATATGTCCAAACCATCTTAAACGATGTTCTCTCATTTTATCCTCTATTGGTGTCACTCCTACTTTGTTTATAATAACCTCATTATGTATACGGTCTTTTCTTGTATACCACTCATCCATATCATCTTCATTTCTGTCAGAGACATCTTTTGTACATGTTGATGATTAATTGCCCAACACTAAGAACCATAAAACATGGTAGGCCTAATTGCTGCCCTATAATATTTACCTTTTAATTTTAATGGTATCTTCTTATCACAAAGAATACTTCTCCATTTTAACCAACCAGCATTAACTCTATCGGTAACATCTCCATCAATTCTTCCATCACTCTGAAAAATTGACCCTAGGTATTTAAAACTTTCTTTCTGAGGAATGCAATATGTGCCTATTTTAATTTCTGTGTCCTCTGAAGTAACCAAATGATCAAACTTACATTCCATATATTCTGTCTTTGTTCTACTAAGTCGAAGGCCTTTGCTTTCTAATGTTTCTCTCCAATAGTTCAAATTTTCTATTAACTTTTTCCTTAGACTCCTCTACTAATACAATGTCATATGCAAATAACATACACCAAGGTACTTCATCTTGAATATGTTTTGTTAACTCATCAATCACCATTATAAATAAATATGGACTTAAAGTTGAACCTTGATGTAACCCAATATTAACTTCAAAGAAGACTGTTATTCCTTTATGAGTCTTCACACATGTTTTTGCACCATCATACATGTCTCTTATAAGGTTAATATATGTCAATGGGATACCTCTTTTTTCCAAAGTTTTTCAAAGAGCCTCCCTCGGTACCCTATCATAAGCTTTTTCTAGATCAATAAATATCATGTGAAGGTCTTTTTTTTTTACTCTAAAATGTTCTGTAAGACGTCTCAAAAAGGGAATCGCTTCAATAGTAGATCTGCCTGGCATGAACCCAAATTGGTTCTCTATTGTACTTGATACTTGTTTTAACCTACGTTCGATAATTCTTTCCCATAATTTCATAGTATGACTCATTAACTTGATACCTCGATAATTTGCACAATTTTGAATGTCTCCCTTGTTCTTATATATGGGTATAAATGTACTTGCTCTTCATTCCTTGGGCATCTTTTGGTTTTTCCATATTTCATTAAATAGTCTTGTGAGCCAAGTGATTCCTATTTCTCTTAGTATTTTCCAAACTTCTATAGAAATATTATCTGGTCCTACCGATTTACCACCCTTCATATGTTTAAGAGCCTCTTTGACTTCATTCTTTTGAATTCGTCGGTAGAAATTATGGTTTATATACTTTTCTGATTTGGCTAAATCTCCTAAACTAATACTAATATCTTTATTTTCATTAAAAAGATTATAAAAATAGTTTTTCCATCTATTTCTTATATCATCATTTGTCACTAAAATTTTTTCATCCTCGTCCTTGATGCATCTAACATAATTAAGATCTTTAGTTTTCTTATCTCTAGCCCTAGCTATTCTAAAAATATCTCTCTCACCTTCTTTTGTGTTGAGTTTTTTATATAAACCCTCACAAATTTTAGCTTTTGCTTCACTCACGGCCTTTTTTGTTTCTTTCTTTGCTTTCTTATAAGCCTATAAAGTTTCACTAGTTTTCTTAGCATAATGTAATTTGTAACATGCCCTCTTTGCCTTGATTTTATTTTACACTACTTCACTCCACCACCAAGCTTCTTTTTGTGCCGGTACACCTCCCTTAGATACCCCCAACACATCTTTCGCAACTTTCCTAATATGTATAGCCATATTGTTTCACATATCACAGGGTGTTCCAACATAATTCCAAACATCTCCTTAAAGGACTTTTTGTTTAAATATATCTTCTTTCTCGCTTTTGAGGTTCCACCATTTAGTTCGAATAGCTCGATGCACTCTTTTCTTCTTTGTCCATTTTTTTATTTGTAAATCCATAACTAAAAGTCAATGTTGGGTGGTTAAGCTTTCTCTTGGAATTACCTTGCAATCTTTACAACACGCTCTATCTTTTTTTCTACAAATAAAGTAATCAATTTGTTTTTGTGATAAGCCATTCTTATAAATAATTAAATGTTCATCTCGTTTTTTGAAGATTGTATTGACTATAAAGAGATCAAATGCTATAGCAAAATTTAAAGTCTCCCTACCTTCCTCATTTATATCCCCAAAACCAAAGTTTCCATGAATCCCTTGATATCCTAATGCCTCTTTACCGACATGTCCATTTAAATCTCCTCCTAAACAAATCATCTCCCTTTGTGGAATCTTTTGAAACACTTTATCTAACTCTTCCCAAAAAACTGTCTTTATACTATCTTCTAGTCCTACTTGGGGTGCGTAAACACAAACTATATTCAAAACCTCTGCTCCTAACACTAATTTCAACATTATGATTCGGTCATCATATAGTTGTATGTCTACTACACTCTCTTTTAAATCTTTATTTATGATAATACCAACTCCGTTTCGAGCCTTTTCTTTACCTGAGTACCATAATTTGAAACCTATATCCTCTATCTCCTTTGCTTTTCTTCAACCCATTTTGTCTCTTGTAAACATAGAATATGAATCTTTCTCCGAATCATAGTATCTACCTCCTCCGTTAGCTTACTGGATAATGTTCCGATATTCCAAGAACTCTTGCATCTTTTTAGAATTGTTTTACATTATATATATATATATATATAATTGGGTTGTCACGAACAAAAACTGCTTTTCTTAATCATTCAACAAGTACAATCAAAGTGTTTAGTGCGATCAAACGGTTAAAGTTCGAAAGTATACGCACTGGAAAGATTTTATTGTTCTAATATATATATTATATTATTTTGGTACAATCATGAGGCTTAGTTATTTGGGTTTGAATCTGGCTTACAATACAAATTGAAATTGCATAAACAGATTGAAACCGGAACCGATTTAACCAAGATTTGAAGCGGGTTTGTTATGGGAAGGACTTGAGGCATACTTGAAAATGCATGAAAGAAATGATGAATACATCTCATGACAACGTTGCTCGACCATCTATCAAACAACGAACTCAAAAGCATGTTACACAACCCGAATTTTTCTCCCTCCTAGCTGATTTTGCTCTCTCTCTCTCTCAAGGAGAAATATGAAATTTCTCGGAATTAAAATTGAATATAATCTAATAACACTAATACGACTAAGGGTCAAAATGTAAAAAGACTTTATTACACAACTGATACAACATCAATGAAAATTGGACACTTGCCACAGACATGTCAAATACGACACCATGAAACTAATATGAATCCTAACGTAACTTGGATCCAAACTGATCTAATACCTAATTATGACTCAAATGACTATAAATAGATCCAAACAAGTTTAAACCAAATCAAATTTAATATAACGCCTCCAACTCTGAATCAAACGTCTCAATTCAATGAAGGTTCATTCATTCATGAAACTGAAACCGTCAGTTTAATCCTTTTTTCATAGTTTTGTACAAATTTTACAAATTCTTCAAACTTTTAAATGTATTTTTACAGTTTTGGATCGAAGAAGAACCGGAACCAATCGCTACGAACTGCAACTGGCCCGGTTCTGGATTATGATTTTAAAGCGCTATGCGAATCAGAACAGGACGGAGATTGAAGCCTAGCACTCCTTCAATATCGAACTCAAGACCTTCAATGCCTATCCAGGTACTCTTGCTGTTCGTGCACGTGATGGTTACAATGGCGAGGGAAATCTATGTAAAGGTTTCCATTGCCAAGAAATCGAGAGTATGCTTCGGGTGGATAGGCACAATTGCAAGCATAGAACGGTATCAACGACCGTTCGACTCCAGCGGCAAAAGTCCTGTTTTCCTTCAGCAAAAGTGCAGAAGGAAACGTTGAAGCTATCAACAAAGCGAGGAGGAACAGAAGAAGACACCCATGGACACAACAGCAACACAGTGAAGACGGCGGAGCCCAGAGGAACGCATCTTCTTCGACGTACAAGAGAAGCCAACCCTTTTTGCGCGTCGATATCCTCCTCAGCCGCGAGTTCGGAAGCGCCATGAAGCTCTCTGTCATCAGATTGGACCCAACCACCTTCGGTAATAATGCGCGTATGAGGGCTTCATATTATTTGGTATGGATCTACCGAAGACGGATATGAGACATCATCAGATGGTGCATGAGCGTAGCAAGTAGTGCTAGTATATATGTAATATATATATATATATATATATATATATATATATATATATATATATATATATATATATATATATATATATATATATATATATATATATATATATATATATATATATATATATATATATATATATATATATATATATATATATATATATATATATATATATATGGTGAAACATCGGTTGCTATATTATATGTATATATATACGGTGAAACATCGGTTGCTATATTATATATATACATATATACGGGGTGAAACATCAGTAGTACGTATTTCGTCTCCATAAATGATTGGTGTAGTGCTAGTGTGTGTCTATATATATATACGGTGAAACATCAGTTGGCATGGAGCTGACAGTCTGTATTTCGTCTCATTTCATCCCCTAGATGATTGGCATCGTCGGGGAATAAGGATTAATTGTGCATTGCTTGTTTACAATGATTTTGATTTACATTTTAAATGTTTATGTTTTTAGTGTGTTTGTATCTAGTAAATATATCATTGCAAGCAAGATGCCGATATATATTAGCTTACATCACTGGAAAGGATGTTTTACTTACGTAACTGGTCTGCTATTGGTTTCTGGTTTCCCTAAAAGGATGTATTCTCGCCTAATTCAACATGATGCATACCCTCTGCTATGTTCGCTATGAATTTGTATAATTTTCTCTTGGATATGCTTCAGGTGAATTTGTTTTTTTATGTTGCATCAAAGGAATCTCACAAACATTAAGTGGGAGAAAACACGGGATCTTCCATGACCTAAGAAAGAGACTTTAGCAGAATAAGGAGATGATTTAATGAAGGAGATAAGGACGTGACAGTGATCGACTTCTTTGCTGTTGGAAACACAGTGACATCTCCTTCTTGTGTTTCTATACTGTAATGTGAAAATCTTCGCGAATACGATTTCTTGTACTTTTTCATGCATGGTTTGCTATCACATGCAATGGTTGTAAGAAATTCTGTGGAACGCAAATGTGCTTCATCTCATGTCTGCATCAAACTGAGATGACTTTTTTTGAATTTATTGAATCACGTACAACAGAGTTTTCCATCACCTTCGGATTTATATATTTGTTCATCTGATGTCAGGATGGTTTTCATCTTGGGGAGAGAGGAGGCTCCATTGCAAATGCTTTATTGGAGGTATACATACATACAGGAAGCTTCTTGCTTGCAATGCCCAAGGTTTGGTTCTGAGGAGGCTTCAAGGAATCATTTTGGAGCATGAATTTACGCTTTTTTAAATATTTTTTGGAGTTTTATGGTGCTCAACTCAATATACTGATATCAAACCTTAGGGTGTTTGCATGTGAAAGAAGCCAAATATGCAGAGACTCATTTATAGGTGCATTGGTAAAAGGCTTGAAACTTGTGTTTAGATGGTGTGAAGCTCTGTGAATACGATGTTTGCGGAAGAAGATATGGACATTCATGTGAATGACAAACATCTTGAGGCAACGTCTTGATTATCTGCTTTAGTTGAAATTCTGAGGTTGTGCGGCTTTTTTAAGTGAGCCTCTTAAATATTTTAGCTTGAAGGAGCTGGATATTGAAAATTACTTCATAGGATTGGAGGCTTCAATATCAGGAATTCAAGGATTCCATGAGCCCGCAGCGTGCTAAGTTTCAGGAGATTTTAGCACATCGAGCTCATAGGCTCTCAAAATGGTAAAAGGACGTGGGGTTTGTCTTGGATCTTCCTTGTTCCACAGCTTCTTGCAGCTCCAATCAAATGAAGCAACACAAATGTTGCCTGCTTGTGCCTTTCCATTCACAATCTGCAAGAGTAACCAACTCAAGAATTTGAAACTGTTTACAACTAGTAATTCGTAAACAAACCAAACAAATAAATGATGTGATCACAAAAATCATTTAAAGAGGTCAATATAATTTATGCATTCAGGAAAAATATTCACCTGGAGGAGTGCCACAGCAAAGTCTTCTATCATCTATATGCTCCACATCAAGTCCAATAAACCAAGATCCTAGTGACACATCCTCATTGGCATACTTGTGAAGAACATTCCTGACACAAACATATACACAAAGGGCAAGAGCACAATATTAGCACCCTTTAGTCCATTAATTTGATTTCATTTATAATTTATTATTTTTTTCCCTCATAAGTGAGATGAAGTAGGACTTACTGGTTAATTGAAATGTATGTAGCCAGATCGTTTGAAATGGCATACAACTGCCCCGTGGCATGACGGAAGTAATATTTCTTGGGGTAATGGTTCTTTGTTCCTTACTTTTGTGCAAGAACTGGACCAGATTTCATGCAGCCCATATACACTCTCCTCTTCTTTTGGTGCTTTGCAAGAGTTGCTCCAAGGGCTCCTGAAGTTTCATGTTTGTTACAACTTGTCTGCATGATATATCTAAAAGATATAGCTCACCTAAATTTACATGCACATCATCATCCACTTTAATATAGAAGTCCGCGTCCCACATGCTAACCGCAGTAGCAAAATATGTCTTTGTTTTAGCTGATAACTCTAGATAACCTTCAACATGATCCTGCTTAGAATCAACAAGTTAGAATCAAGTCGAATCAGAGTTTTTGTTCTCAATTGCTATAAATAACCAAAAGATGTTAGATGCTGACCAGTCTCATAAAGTCTCCATGTTTTCTGTTCTCTGCTTCAATTGCTTTATCCAGAATACCACCTGAAGTAGCACTGGATCCAAAAATTGGATTTATAGATTGTTGGTCATGTATGAGAAAAATGAAAGATAATTCATATTTTTTATCTTTTGGTTATGGAAATAAAAGATCAAATTGAGGTCATGGAGTGTATTGCATATTGCACCTGTGCCCGATAACGAAACGAATAATAATTCCTTTCTCTTCCTCCAATCTTTTCCTCTTCTCACCTGTTCTTAGTTGTAGATATACAAGTCAGTAATTTGGACCTTCTTTTATGACCATCGTGATTTAGTTTTCTTTATTTGAATCATAAAAAATTAACCTCGCGGCATCCACGTTGATCGAACAGAATCTCTGCGCTTTCTACTACTAAAGGCAGTATTGATTCCAATAACCATTAAAAACTGCCGTTTGATGGGAGCGGCTTCAGAACCAGGATCAGGTGATGCAATGGAGGCTCTCAGTGCTGATTCCTGAGCAGCTCTTGCTGCTGCAAGTTCCACCTCAAGATTTGAAATCTTTTTCTCCAGTCTCCTGGGACAGAAACCAATACCATACAACTTGATCAGATAATTTTTTTTATTACAAGGCTCTGTTGGTGTTCTAATAAATAATTTTAATGATTTTCTCCTAGTGCAGGAAATATTATTCACAAAAAAGAGTCATCTAGCGTGGGAAATAGTTGAGTGGGATGAGGGAGGTAAAGCTTACTCTGTTGTCTGATGGTTCTCTGGAACCACTCCTATCATGGCTTTCTTGATACCCTGGATCACATTCACTTTCAAGTTAATACAGTTTATGAAATCATGTGCTATCGAAGGAGAGAACACACACACACTAAAAAGGAGAGAGCGCACACACCCGCACATGCACACAAGCAAAGTGCAAACTGTGACAAACAAAGAAATTGATGACAATCGTAAGTGGATACTTATAAACGTTAAGAGCTTGACAGAACTTACAGAATTTGTGTTGCATCCTTGAGAAGCAAAATCTAACATTTCATCCATTTCGCTGTGGGCATTTTCATCTCGAGAGTGGGCTACATTTCCAAATCTGCAAAGCACCCAAGGCAATAACAGTTATCAAAGAAACATAGCAGTGTTGCGGGTCACTAGAGAGAGAGAGAGAGAGAGAGAGAGAGAGAGAGAGCGAGAGAGAGCGAGAGAGAATTCATTTTTATTATTTTCTTTTCCTTTTTGAAGATGATGAGGAACATTCAGGATCAGCCCCTGTGACGAGTCCCCTCGCTTCATGGAAGGACACGAACAACCTAGGACACAATCTCGTGTCGAACTAAATCTGTGGACACGCTGTGTCATGGGGAGTCATCGTCTGAGAACTAAATTGTCCACCTTTCTTAAATCCTGTAAAGCGTAGATTCTTTTCTTTCTCCCCCGATCGAATCTGAAACCACTTCATCAAGCTAGCTACAATTTGACCGAGAAAAGGAAAAATACAAATTTCTCGGCATAGCTTGCCTTCAAAACCGCTTTTCTACTGATCTCTTTTGTGGTTTAGAGAGCTAGGGCTGTTCTCTCCGGCACTGTGTGGCAAAGAATGTTTTGGGGAAGAGACATGGCTCAACAGAGCTCATTCCGTCAACCCGATTTGCCGGTATGGAGTTCAGGCTCAGCCGAGCTCTGTTTTTTGACATTCTACTCAACCGAGGATCTGAATGAAAATATAACCAGCCATCTATCAGAGATGCAGTCAACAATGAAATTGTGAACCCATTAGGTTTCAAATTGGGCTTTACAAGCGGACCCAGTTGACCCTGGCGGATTCATCATGGAGAGTACTGTCTTAACTATCAAAATCTCTTAAAGCCATTAACCCTCAAATTGAAAGGCAGAATCTCGAGTCAGAATACAGGTTTCCCTGAGAAAATCAAGGTTAAGGTACATTATCCCATTTCTTCATTAAGAAATTCTGCCCGGTCCTTTGGACAGGGTCAGTTAACATAGAAAATATGGAATTTTTTTCCTGGAAAATTCATCAGCAGTAACTGATCTAAAATGGGTAATTCCAAAAGACTGCCGTAACCAATCATTGAGATCTGTAAGAGGACAGCGTTCACTAAATGTTGCTCCACCCATGCAGGGAATCTCTTGGTACTGATTCTGTTTGGATGAATTCTCAAGAACTAACTCGACGATGAGTTCTTAATGATAAGTCTCACGGAAACTCGTTTCCATCGTACACGTATCGACCTGCGTTCCTTATGTCTAGAAATTCATCGAATTCCCACATGAATAACCTAAACAGAGTTTGAAAGCATGAAAATTTAGTTAGAAGAAAGTGGTAACTTGGAATTCGCTTCTCAAATTCGTCGGAATCCAAAAACACGTTAAGGAATTTTCCTTCTAAAGAGAGTTCAAAAATAATCATGTACTACGCAGCTTTAAAACAGCGAGAGCTTCAATTTGAATTTACCGAAAAATCTTCCTGCGGATTCCGCAGATCGATATGGTCCTACGCAGTTCGATTTTGAATGTGATCTATTGTTAAATTAGTGGGAGCTGATCGATTCGGCGATTAGAAACGAAAATGCCAATGAAAAATTACTGCTTGATGAAGAGAGAAGGAGATGAAGCGACGGAAGGAAGATCGAGTTACGCACATACAGGTACCTGTTAGTGAAGAGGAGTCCAAGACAGAAGCAGCCAAGGCAGAGAGAGAAAGTCAACCTCCTTGATACATTGCGCCCCGTACCCTCCAAGCCTCTGCTCTTCGCCATCAACATCTCTCCTCCCTCAACCCTAAATTTCGACTGCCAATTCGGCAGAAGCTTAACGGACTCTCTTCAGCAAAAGCCCACCAAGTTGATTCCAGTCGATAGTTCTCGTTCTCTCTCGTTCTCTCTCCCTCTCTCTCTCTCTCTCTCTCTCTCTCTCTCTCTACAATAAGAAAACCAAACGGCCAATCTGGTACAAGTCTAAGAGTTTCTCTTCAATCAGAAAACCAAATACCAAGTTGAAGTTGATTCTGTGAAGACTCGAGTCTGTCCGATCTAGCGACTACTAACTGATCATTCGTTTAAGAGCTCTCTCTCTCTCTCAATCTCTCTTTCTCGTGTCAGGGAAAACGCCAAATTGGGGTACTAATCCAAGAGGGGGGGACTCTGCACACACTCAGAGGCACCGACAAAGCAAACGAAATTCTATTACTCAGCATTTTCACGTTTGTAGAGGATAATCAGATGTATATGGGGAAGACTAAAGAGAGATACAGAAAGAGTGTGCGTATGTCAGGAGGAGCACGGACGCTGCTCCTGAAAGCAGAAGGAGAAGATGCCTATCTCTCCGTATCTCACCCTTGAAGCATAAGATAGAACGTGAGACGTTGGTTCTGGGTGGAGATGATGAAAAGGACGTGCTTTGCTGTCTCTCTCTCGGATCGTTCCCACCTTCCGTCGGATGGGGGAAAGGGAAAAGCCAACTATAGAGAGGGAGAGATTGCCGCTCACTCCAACGAGAATCAAGAGACTTCGGTTGATGCTTGTGATCTGTAACATGTGAGACGGGGGGGAGAGAGTTAAAGAAGTGGAAAAGGTGGTGTGGGGAGCGCAGACTTTCACGTGGAATGAAAAATATTAATGGTGATGAGCAACAACGAGAAAGCATAAAAGAGTAGTACTCACTAAATAGTAAATACCATTACCGACGAGGGAGCTGACAAAAAAAGCATGAAAAGGACTGCCATTAACCTCTTTCTCTCTCTACATATTCTTTATATATACATATATACTTAAATACATGAAAATCTTTAAGTTAGATTTGAGTCTCGATGAGTGCATGCTTATACCAATTTCTCTCTCTCTCTCTCTCTCTCTCTCTATATATATATATATATATATATCTATATATATATATATATAGATAGATAGATATTGACTAACAACAACAACTAAGGCTTTTCCCATACTAGATGGGGTCGGCTACATGGATTCTTTGTTTCCATACATCCCTATCGTGTGTCATGTTAGCAGTTAACTCACAATAAGCTAGATCATTCTTTATTGTTTCTTTCCAACACTTTTGTGGTCGTCCTCTACCTCTTTTAATACTTTTCAAATTTAGTTTTTCATACTTTTTTATAGGTTCTTCTTTTAATCTTCTTTCTATATGTCCAAACCATCTTAAACGATATTCTCTCACTTTATCCTCTATTGGTGGCACTCCTAATTTGTTTCTAATAACCTCATTATGTATACGGTCTTTTCTTTTATGACCACTTATCCATCTCAACATCTTCATTTATGTCACGGACCTCTTTTGTACATGTTGATGATTAACTGCCCAACACTCAGAACAATAAAACATGACAGGCTTAATTGCTGCTCTATAATATTTACCTTTTAACTTTAATGGTATCTTCTTATCACAAAGAATACCTGATGCTCCTCTCCATTTTAACCAACCAGCATTAATTCTATGCGTAACATCTCCATCAATTCTTCCATCACTCCGAAAAATTGACCCTAGGTATTTAAAACTTTCCTTTTGGGGGATGCAATGTGTGCCAATTTTAATTTCTATGTCCTCTAAGGTAACCAAATGATCAAACTTACATTCTATATATTTTGTCTTTGTTCTACTAAGTCGGAGGCCTTTGCTTTCTAATGTTTCTCTCCATAGTTCCAATTTTCTATTAACTTTTTCCTTGGACTCCTTCACTAATACAATGTCATATGCAAATAACATACACCAAGGTACTTCATCTTAAATATGTTTTGTTAACTCATCAATCACCATTATAAATAAGTATGGACTTAAAGTTGATCCTTGATGTAACCCAATATTAACTTCAAAGAAGTATGTCATTCCTTCATGAGTCCTCACACATGTTTTTGCACCATTATACATGTCTCTTATAAGGTTAATGTATGTCAATGTGATACCTCTTTTTTCCAAAGTTTTCCAAAGAATCTCCCTCGGTACTCAATCATAAGCTTTTTTTAGATCAATAAATATCATGTGAATCTTTCTTTTTTGCTCTAAAATGTTTCATAAGACGTCTCAAAAGGTGAATCGCTTCAACAGTAGATCTGCCTAGCATGAATCCAAATTGGTTCTCTGTTATACTTGATACTTGTCTTAACATATGTTCGATAATTCTTTCCCACAATTTCATAGTATGGCTCATTAACTTGATACCTCGATAATTCGCACAATTTTGAATGTCTCCCTTGTTCTTATATATGGGTATAAGTGTACTTTCTCTCCATTCCTCGGGCATCTTTTGGTTTTTCCATATTTCATTAAATAGTCTTGTGAGCCAAGTGATTCTTATTTCTCCTAGTATTTTCCAAACTTCTATAGGAATATTATCTGTTCCTAACGATTTACCACCCTTCATATGTTTAAGAGCCTCTTTGACTTCATTCTTTTGAATACGTCGGTAGAAATTATGGTTTATATACTTTTCTAATTTGACTAACTCTCCTAAGCTAATACTAATATCTTTATTTTCATTAAAAAGATTATAAAAATAGTTTTTCCATCTATTTCTTATATCATCATTTGCCACTAGAATTTTTTCATCCTCGTCCTTGATGCATCTAACATAATTAAGATCTTTAGTTTTCTTATCTCTAGCCCTAGCTATCCTAAAAATATCTCTTTCATCCTCTTTTGTGTTGAGTTTTTTATATAAATCCTCCCAAATTTTACCTTTTGCTTCACTCACGGCCTTTTTTGCTTTCTTATAAGCAAGTTTCACTAGTTTTCTTAGCATAATGTAATTTGTAACATGCCCTCTTTGCCTTGATTTTATTTTGCACTACTTTACTCCACCACCAAGCTTTTTTTTGTGCCGGTACACCTCTAGATACACCTAACACATCTTTCACAACTTTCCTAATATGTATAGCCATATTGTTTCACATATCACAGGGTGTACCAACGTAATTCCAAACATCTCCTTGAAGGACTTTCTGTTTAAATATATCTTCTTTCTCGCTTTTGAGATTCCACCATTTAGTCCGAATAGCTCGATGCACTCTTTTCTTCTTTGTCCATTTTTTTATTTGTAAATCCATAACTAAAAGTCGATGTTGGGTGGTTAAACGTTCTCCTAGAATTACCTTGCAATCTTTACAACACGCTCTATCTTTTTTTCTACAAATAAAGTAATCAATTTATGTTTGTGATAAGCCACTCTTATAAGTAATTAAATGTTCATCTCGCTTTTTGAAGATTGTATTGACTATAAAGAGATCAAATACCATAGCAAAATTTAAAATCTGCCTACCTTCCTCATTTATATCCCCAAAACCAAAGTTTCCATGAATACCTTGATATCCTAATACCTCTTTACCGACATGTCCATTTAAGTCTCCACCTAAACAAATCATCTCCCTTTGTGGAATCTTTTGAATCACCTTATCTAACTCTTCTCAAAAAGTTGTATTTATACTATCTTCTAGTCCTACTTGGGGTACGTAAGCACAAACTATATTCAAAACCTCTGCTCCTAACACTAATTTCAACATCATGATTCGGTCACCATATAGTTGTATGTCTACTACACTATCCTTTAAATCTTTATTTATGATAATACCAACTCCGTTTTGAGCCTTTTCTTTACCTGAGTACCATAATTTAAAATCTGTATCCTCTATCTCCTTTGCTTTTTCTTCAACCTATTTTGTCTCTTATAAATATAGAATATGAATCTTTCTCTGAATCATAGTATCTACCACCTCCATTAGCTTACCGGATAATGTTCCGATATTCCAAGAACCAGTACGAATCTTATTATCTAGGACTAGCTTCTTTACCCCCCGCATCCATCTATAATCAAAATGCAGAGACGCTCTCTCCAAATTATTCACTACATTCGGGCAGCAATGTAGCGGGACTAACTTCTTTACCCACGCCCGTCCATGATGTGGAAACCCTCTCTGCAATTGATTCACTATATTTGGGCGAAAATGTAATGGTACTTGCTTACTTATTACTGCATTCGGGCTCTACAGCACGTCGCTAGGCAGGGGACGCCCCAAAGTAATGCTCATAATTTTTGTAATCTATGTTATAAAATCTGACAAAGTTTTACGCTGGCTGTCGGAAGCCTAACATAACGCTCCTCCTTTATCCGGGCTTGGGACTGGCAAACCAAGATATTGACTAGCATTAATCTAAATAAAATCCTCCTACGCATTATCAGTAAATCATTGAAAATCCTTATTCTTCATAAGTTGGACAGGTCTCAATACCTAACCGTTGTTATTAGTATACAAGCTGCTTTATTTTCAGAGAACCTTGGTTAGACGGCCATCATCTTAAAGTCATGCATTAAGGGGTTTCATTGTATTAATACAATTTTGACCTCTTTCCTCGGTATGTTAGTTACTCCTTAATTATAAGAATCATTTTGTCAACTTGAATTGAAAAATTATGATATTCCTAACAAAAAGAAGAGTTTTATTTGCACAAAGAACAATTGCTCATTCGTCTATCAGGTGGGTTCACGAGTGAAAGGTCATGAGTTTGATATTAGAGATGAATCTGGTTTTGATCACCCCATTGTAAAGCAAAGTTTTTTTTAATGTAAGACTTGATAAGGAAAGGATTTAGTCGAAGAAAATTGAGGATAAGATCAATCTTATATCACGAGATTCTTTGCTTCTTTCGGAGACCCGCTCGGAATGAGACGGATTTAGAGAGTGAAAACGGAAGACAGAGATGGGATACGGAGAACAAGAAAATTCTTAACAAGGATCATGGATATTTGGTCTGTGTCCCACAAACCAAAACTCAACTCTTTCTCTCATTGGTTCTAGAAAATTAATCTGAAAATATAAGATAAATCATGTGTAACAATACTATCACATCTTTGTAGAATTCAAGCTAGAATCTGAATGTACTTTATATAAATTAAGATTTTATTTAAAATATAAAAGTGAATTTTAATATGTATTTGAATGTTCTTTTTTCTTCAACGCGTCTTTGCGGAGACCCGTGAAAAACACCGAGTGTGAAGCTGGGGTTTTCTTGGTCCCCAGAGATGGGACGGAGACGGGGTCAAGATTTTGAAGCGGAGTCTTTAAACCCCGATCTGGCCCCGCCTCCGTGCGCATCCCTAATAGCATGGGGGTGTTCCCTAGACAAGTTTGATAAACAATGGCGAACAAGCTCGGTTGTAAAAAAGGCCAGTCGTGAGTACCTCAAGATAAGAAACAGTAATGATTGCATGACATGGGTGCTCACATGTAAAAAAGGCCAGTCTTGAGTACCGCAGCACTCTTCTTCTCTGTAATTGGAGTGAAAGCAAAGTCGCACACACAGCATAATATATATATATATATATATATATATATATATATATATATATATATATATATATATATATATATATATATATATATATATATATATATATATATATGTGTGTGTGTGTGTGTGTGTGTGTAAGTTTTAAAATGAACATGTTGAGGTCGGTACATCGTTGGACAAGAAAAGTCATAGATAAGTTGGTAGGACTCCAATAAAATTGCATCTAATAGGATTCAAATCAACGAGAAAGAGAGCTCATTTGTAGAGGTGGAGCTTGAGAACCAGCTTTTTCCGGTTCAGTCTAAGTACGAAGACCTGAATGGGCTCATGCCAAACTCGTTAGAGTTTATATACTTACATACATTTATACGTATATATACGTATCTCTGTGTGTGTTGAGATTGATTGGCTTTTCTTGGAGGTAAGACTAAAAGTTGGAATCGGTTTAATCGGGTTGATTCATTGAACACCCCCTGTGTGAGAAAGGAAATGGCACATCAAATTGTTGCTTATGGGTACGCACGGGGTCGCTTGCAAGTATCCCTGTATCTCTCTAGACCATACATTAATATATGAGGAGTGACCACACAAGGAACAAAGCCTTCACGCCATGCCCTTGCCCCTCTCCTTGACCAACCAAGATGCACTCTTCATAATAGAAAGAACTTGAATATCTAGGACCGTTAGATTATCACAATCAGATGGTGCAAAAATGGCTAATCCAACTGCCATTCTTGAGCAAATTGAGAAGAGTAAATACTTTTTTATTCTAATTTTAAAGTTTTGTCTTAATTAAAATATTGTCTCAAATCCCGATCAGTTCATTGTTATTTGATTGAATTTAGCTAGATAGTCATGTGGATGTGAATTGTTTATAGAAGGTAGTAAGTATATAATAGTTTGGTAGAAGTTTTCAGATGGCATGGTAAGAGACTCGACTCTTAATGGAACTTGGGGCTTGCTGGGACATGCATCCCTGGCTTCGGCCTCTGCATTGTAATAAAAAATATTAATGGTTTGGTAGATGGAACTTGGGGCTTGCTTTATAAAGCAAAAGCAAGCTGATTTATTGGTAAGAGTGGAGATTTGAGATGCAATCAATTCCTAAGTTTGAAGAGTTATTTGCTTGACATGGAAGGCTTAACTGCCATGCCTTTGATCATTAGTTACGATCTTGACTCTTCCCTTTTCCTTTTATCGTTCTCTCCTTTTCCTCTCTTTCTCTATCGTGGACTGTCGTCACACAGAGCGTCCAAAGAAAATCCTCGACTCATGGTTACAGCCGTGAAAAGCTGATCTAGTACTGTCAAAATCTCACCATAATTCTCAGATCATTGGCTTTATTTTGAAAAGCCTTGTAATCTCTCTCTCTCTCTCTCTCTCTCTCTCTCTCTCTCTCTCTCTCTCTCTCTCTCTCTCTCTCAACACTGCAAGTATGCAAACCCTATGAACAAGAGAACGAATTCCATTTTTTCAATAGTGTGTGATTAGATTTATGTGTACAAGAGCTAATACCACTGTAAGGTAACATGGCCATGGACCACACACACACACACACACACACACACACACACACACATATATATATATATATATATATATATATATATATATATATATATGCAGTCAATGACCTGACAGGTGCAAAATTATGAGCCCAGCATGGTTCAGTCCAGCTAAAGTTGTTGCAGCCACACGATGAATGTGGGGCTCCATGGAAGGATCCAGCAGTCAGTGGCTTTAGATAGTGATTTCACATGGCAGAGATGAAGTAAATGCTTTGCCAGCCCTAATATGCATAGAGTGGGGACTGCCCAATTGGCTCCAGTTATGGGCTTGAATCATCAATGTCATGCAAATGCGTGTCAGTGTCCCTTTGATCATGTGATGAAATGCATAAAATAAGCTTCATCTTGAGCTATTTACATTGCCCTTTGCATGCTCTAGAGCACCCTAGATCGTTCATTTAGTTCATCAAAAACCTAGGTGTTGATCGGATTCAAATCCTGATTTCGTCCTCTTGATCGAACTTTGAGCTTTGTGTTTGTGTCTTGATTCGAACCCGATATTCGTGTCTATTTTTCAAGCTAGCATGGTTTTATTTGCATGTATACACATAAATATGGTACGAACTCATCAGCTAAACAAGATACACAGAGTCGCTACTCCCCGGGCTCGGGCGTTCAGCTCAAGATAATGTTCGAGTTGAAGATCATGAGTTCTATACCCGGGGTGTCCATCAGGTGTAGAACCAAAATGCAGATGCATGGTTTTAGCCAAGGGACAATAATTGGCCTGATGATCATACATGTATATTTCACATAATATTTGCATACAATTAAGACGTATACCTGCTAATTCATGTATATTTATGTTGGGCAGCTATTTGCATTGTTTCCTTTTCCCATCAAACAAGTTTATATGTTTTCCATATGATGCAGACATGACCCAAGCAATAAAATGGTCCAGGTGAACCATCGTGGTACACCTTGTATATATTTCTACAGTTCAAATGAGCTGAGCTGCTCTGAGCAACTCTAGCTCGGCTCGAGATGAACTCTAACTTGACTCGATCTTATTTCGGCTTGAGTTTGCCGGTACTTGGCTCGGGCAGCTTGCCATATCTAACCAAGCATTAATATTTAAATACAAATTTACTTATAATCTACAAGGTCTACTGATTTAAGTATTTGAGTTGACCTACAATTCATTTGGGTCGACAAGGTTCAAGTTCTGTAAAGCAGATGAGCTGAATCTCGAGCTCAGTTGAGGTCAATTGGATCCGAGTTTGATCTCACGATGTGCTTAATTAAGTTAATCTTCGTTGTACTGAGACCAGACAAGCCGATCTTGAGTTGTTCCAAAACTCGATCTTGATATCGAGCTCGAGTCGAGTATTTTCTTGATGAATTGAGCAAAGCTTGCCTCTACTGGAGCTTGACTCAGCCAGCTAGGGGGTCGACTCACAAGTTGAAGTTCATGAGTTCGATGCCCCGGTCGTGCATCTCACTTCGGCCTCCTCACCTGGGAGACCACAGCCAGCTAGGGGGTCGACTCACAAGTTGAAGTTCATGAGTTCGATGCCCCGGTCGTGCATCTCACTTCGGGCTCCTCACCTGGGAGACCACAGCCAATACCTCCCAATGAACGAGCTTAGTGCTAGGACCAAGGATAGGGCCGGTAAACGAGCCTAAGGGAGTGAACCCTTGCTTATTGATTGGCTTGTTTTTTACATGAATGAGCCGGCTAAGTTCTAGAAAACAACAGAGTGCTTTTGCGAGCCGAGCTGAACAAAGTTTAGAGCATGATTCAAGTCAAAACGTTAAAGTGCTACTTAACGAGCTTTTGCGAGCCAACCATGTTCATGTTCACTTCAAATGGTTTAACGAACCAAAAATGAACTTGCCTCGAACGAGCTCAACCGAGTCGACCCACGAGCAGCTTGATTCATTTACCAGCCCTAGACTTGATTCTAGTTGGCATTTCTACATGTACATAATTGAGAAACTGATACACCCATGGCGAATTTAACGCGATATATTATTTTCAGATCAAGCTCGTATTTCTACTAGTAATGCCAAATATTAGAATAATATGATATTGTTATTGATTCTTTTATTGTCCAACGTTCCGTGGCTTGCTTTGGACCGTGTGTTTGAATGACGTAGTTGAACTTGTTCCTTCTCATTTATGCTTGTGCTCAAATTATTGTGATGTGACTATTTGCCGTATGGAGCTCAGAGACGAGCTCAGCCAACCTAACAATAGCTGCTCATGGCTCGTTCCTTGCTTGAGCTGAGCTGAACACGAACCGAACACGAGATGGGTTACACAACCTGCTCGTTGAAGTTATAAATGTAACTTTTCACATATATTTTTCAATATATATATATTTCTTAGTTGGAGGTAAACTAAAAAATATATTTTTATATAATATCTTGCAAAATTAAATGATATGAGCGTTTAATCGCATTAAACTACCTAATTTGTTGGTGCACAAGGCTTTTCAGCATATATTCTATATACTTAATTGTAGATGTGATCGGTCTAGAACCAGTTTTAACTGGAATCAAACTGGTTTAGGAACCAACTAGAACCGAAACCGTGGACCACCTTGTTCGGTTTTGGTTTAATGTTTCACGATATTGGAACCAGCCCAAAGCTTGAATCAGCAGTTTCAAAACACCCGTTTCAAACTTTTATTTTTTTTATTTTTAATTTTTATGTGTTTTCACCAGTTTTGAGCAGTTCCAAAACCAAAACCACCCGATCATGAGCCGGCTCAATTGGAGTTCCAAGTTTCAGGATAATCGAAGTTGGTGGTTTTGATTTATTCAGAACCAGCCATGTCTAATTAACTAGACTAACTTATACAAGCAGTGCTGAACGAAACACAAAAATATAATAATTAACTTATTTGTTGTAGTATTTGCATCAGTTGAGTCAAGCCCAACAGCATTTTTAATGCTCGAGCATATAACTTTATGAGCCAGCTCATGTGTGAATGGTTTAGATAGTGCACGGCACATGAACATGCTCATTATGAGTTGAACTGAACCGAGTCAAACGATGAGCTGTTCGGATCGGTTACCAGCCTCAGTGCATGCACAAACACACATGGTTTTATCTAGTGGCACATCTATATTGAGTCGAGGTGAAGCATTCGCTCCGTTCATAACTTTGAAAATCAACTGAAAGTTTAGAGCCCACGATGAGATCCATGAGCTATAATATATAATTCGTTCGCCCAAAATATTCAAGGGCTATCCTCCAATCTCGAAAGAGTTTCTAGATCCACCACTAGTTTTATAAATATTCAGAAAACTGTGACGGTCAATGAACCGGGGAAGGCACTGGTTCATTAGAAAGAGGCTCCACCGAGGTCAAGGTATTATTGAATCGGTAAAAATTGATTATATATATATATATATATAGACACTTATATACATATTATAATTTTATTATATATCACATATTATTTATTAAGAAATAAAGATGATATAAAGAACAATAGAAAGTATCAAACAACCCCCCTTCGACAGACTTCATTCAATTAAACACCACCTCCAAATAAAGCAAAGACTTTGAAAACAATTTAAATCAATACAAGAAAATTTGCTTAATGTATTATTCTAAAAAAAATAATAGAAAAATACTAAAAATAATTGACCAGACAGTTCCCGCGGTTTGGGTCGACCGGTTCAAAAAGCTGTTTCTCTTCAAGCCCGTCCAACATGTGGATCAAACTGGGTCATGGTCCGATTCTTGGTTTAACCGGTTCGACCAGAAGGTTTCACAAACTATTATTTTCATCAAACAGAATTTTTTTTTCTTTTATGAGAAAGTATTTCATAGCACTCTTGCTGGCGAGACTTTAATAATATGTTAAAAGCAATTATTTTGGCAATAATTGCTGTATAGTTTATTGCTAAACAAAAAAAATAGCACATGGCGAAGATAATATGGGCCACCAGCCAATGGGAGAACTATTTATGTTATGAACACACGTTTGGATGTATGGGTTCAGCTACATGGACTTTGGGTCATCATTTTGATTCGTCTTTATTTGGATTTGTGTACTGAATTCAAGTTATTTTTGATACGGGTCAGATTTGGATCTACATACGACCCGGTTGATATCTTTTATTCCTTTTGACAAGCCTGTAATGATCAGTTCGAGTCTGGGCCCATATTGGTTGCACGCTTATCTGGATCTGGACCCAGTTAAGGGCTACCCGTGGTATGGTGGTTGCTGAGAGAGATCGAAGCAAGTGTGAGCCTGGTGATTGACTTCCAGCTTCACAGAGATAATGGATTTCGTAGCTGGGTGTGCATGCAAGGTGGTGGTCCGGACCATGGTTTCAGGTAGACATGTCCGGTTCATAACCAACGTGTCGGTTCAACCCGTAACTGAACCAGCCCAAACCGTGATTGGAACCAATAAGGCTCTTTCTAGATATGTTCGATTCGGAACGGGGCTGGCAGTTTGAACTGGTACAACTATCCAAACCGGACCTGAAACAGGAGACTCCTGATCGGTTCTGGTTCCACTTTCTACAGAACCAGAACTGGTGGTTCTAAATCACTGATACAGCCACTTTTGTTGTTGCTTTTTTTTTTATTTTATTTGAAAATTTTATATATTTTCACAATTTTTAACGGTTTGGAGGTCAGAACAGAACTAGCTCCGATAGTTCCAATTCATGGTTCTATGCAAACAGAATCCAGTAGTTTGAAACCGTCGATTCCAGTTTATATAAAATATACCGGACATACCCATTTTGATGCCTGCATTGAAGTTACATTTTGAGACAAGGACCAAGGCTTCAAAAGGATCCTGTTCTTTCGTTATCTTGTAGGTCGGTTCTGGTTTGTGATTCTAGCTGCCGATTCAAGTTTTCCTAGAACGAGGAACTAGAACTGGATCAGGCTGGTTTTGGTTCAGAACCTTTGGTTCCGGTTCTAGTCTAAGTCATAAACCTTCGAAACTTGAAAAAAACATAAAGGTTTTGAAATTTTAAAAAATAAAAATTTATGGAACCCATGTTCTAAAATTGCTAGCTCTGGTTCCAATTTAACTAGTTAGGGTTGTTGGTCCGATTTGGTTCCATTGGAACCACCGAATTGGTTCCAAACTGATGTCTGCTTTATAGTTTTTTACTTACTTTTGTTAGTTTTATGAATGTCACAACACGAAAAATAAAGAAAAAAGAAAAAAAAATAATATATAAGAAAAGAAAAGATTAGCAGCGGATGTTGAAGCCAGATGTTGGTCCAGCCCTAGCACATAGGTCTAAGATTGGTACCAATACCAATATAACCGGCATAAGTGTGGGCTCATAAAGAGGCCCAAGATTCACTTGTATGTCACTGTCCCTCTACCGGATCATGAATTTTCGGCTCTTGAAAGTTTCCGGTAATAACAGCAGTGACACACGACTACTCAGCCCTTTCAATGGAAACCCGGCCAGCACTTATCGGCGTCTCTACCTTTCTTCTCCCTTGTGCACAATGCCTCACCCGCACGGCCCCTCACTTCCCATGGACACAAGCACACACATACGACTGGTTGGTCGAGAGCAAGGAGAACTAGTGAAGAAGACAATCTTTTCTCTCCTCAATCGTAAATTCTATTATCAAATGGCTGAATGCATACAAGACCTCAAAGAAAGATTTATATACCAGACCTAATGGAGACGAATGCAGACCTGACAGAACTGGATCTTAAGGATTCATCCCATACAAAGACCCAATACTCAATCCACTAAGCACCAGGATCGAACCCAAACAAACTCATACTAATGGGGCTTTTTATACCCGCTTATTACATGGACAAAAAAGCAAGAAAAAACCGAAACACAAGAACCAAATTTGAATGGATAAACCTCCTTCCAAATCCAAGTGATTCGGGCACTGCCCGACCTAGCTTTGGCACACCCAGTGTGGCATGTTTAGGTGGAGCCTCTGCCATGAGCCACCGACATAACACCATATGACATGGGTTGGAAAGGCCTTATTCATACCCATAAATTAGGTAACATAATGCCATGACATTACCAACTCCGCTCATGTGAGGGATCACTCTTGCATGGCTGGTCCCAAGCTCGGATAAGAAAAGAGGGTTGCATTAGACTTTCGACATCAAGCTTAAAACTTTGTCAGACTTATTTATCATGTATTTTACAAATTATGACAGGACTTTGTGAAAATAAAGAATCCACATAGCCGACCCCATCTAGTATGGGAAAAGGCTTAGTTGTTGTTGAATCCCATGACATTACCATGGTTTTGAACTTAAATGATTCAAAAGGATTCTATAAGAGGAAATTAATCGAACGAAAGGATACTCCGAAAGAAGAGGAATCGTTTGGAGTTCATAAAAACCGGCTATGGATATCAACCAGAAGGCCAACGCGAGATGCATGTCCCAAGCTCGGATAAAAAAAGAGGGTTGCGTTAGACTTTCAACATCCAGCGTAAAACTTTGTCAAGCGTATTTAACATATATTCTACAAATTATGAAAGGGCTTTGTGAAAATAAAGAATCCATGTAGCCGACCCCATCTAGTGTCGAAAAAGGCTTAGTTGTTGTTGTAGTAGTAGTTGTTGAATGCCATCACATTACCATAGTTTTGAACTTAAATGATTCAAAAAGATTCTATAAGAGGAAATGAATCGAACGAAAGGATACTCTAGGAGAAGAGGAATCATTTGGAGTTCATAAAAACAGGCTATGGATATCAACAAAGGAGGCCAACGCGAGATGCATGGCCTTGATATTGAGCTCATGACGATAACTTGCGAGTCAACCCCATAGCCAAGCATGCTCTCCTTGCAGCTATGAATATATTTTGCTATATTGAATATAATGTTGCTCTTCCTTCATAGACCAGAAAGATGAATTCATTGTTCCACCTTTGAATATTAACAGCGATTTGGTCACAACGTTCTCCATCCATGGAGCATAGTTAGCCTACGAGTTATCTGGGTCCGGATAACGAACCTGATCCAAAGCATTGGATCTAACAACGACCCAAGTTCGACCCAACCCGTTCCCACCCGCCTGAATTCGCCCGCTATAGAGAGAGTGCGCGCTCTTTCGTCCTCCCCGCCATTCCTCCTCGACGGCACGCCCTCGGCCCTCGCTTCTCACCCACCTCGTATGCTTTCCCTAATCCCTTTCCCTTTGGCAAAAACCCATCTCCGTTCTTTTCCCCTCCGAACGCCTCGTGAGCAAACCGTCTGCCTCTCTCTTTACGCTTCCCCGAATCCTTTCGTCGAGGACGCGGAAGAAACTGTCGTTGGTGACTGCGTCGTCTTCGAGGACTGCATTTTCGACGACCCTTTTCTTCACGAAAATCACCACCAATCAGTTCCGGCCAGACCCACAAGGCGGAAGAAGAAACCGTAGTTCCGGAGGAAAACTTGGTGCCAGAGAAATGGAAGGACGTTCAAGCCGAGATCAATTTGACGAAGAAGGATAAGAGGCGAATCGCTCAGGAAGCGGAGTTCGCGAGCCGTTTCGAGAAGAACACGGAGAAGGAAGGGGATAGGTTCAATATGGAGCGGTACTCGGCGTATCGATCGGAAAAGTTGTCTCAATTGCGTCCTATTATCCTAGACGAGCCGGATTACCCTCTCAAGGAAGACGGTGCGGACGGAAACGCTAATAGACGAGTTGAAGGGCGGGACGAGAACGTTTCTTCGAGTGAGAGGGTTGTTCCGAGGAACCCGAGGTTGGATGTTGGTGGGGACCCATTTGCGGAAATAAAAAGTCACTCGAGAGTAATTACGACGATGGTGTCAAGGATTCGCAGGGTACTGTTCCCCGTTCTACGCTATTATGGTTCTTTAGATGCATTGGCGACAGAATTTTATTTCATTGCAGTCTGTTTGGTAGTTTGTTCTTTTTCCTTGATGCTTCCTGCCAATCTTTTGGTTCTTAGGTATGAAGTTTTAGTTATACTGTTATAGCAATGGTAATACCGAGTTATAGTAATCGACTAATCGTTATAGTGATCATTCGACTACCAATGAGGGTACAAGGTGAAGGTGCTCTCTTGGCTCGCGAGTCGACTCAAAAGATCTTTCAAGGAGTTAGATACCTGAAGGGCGTGCATATCTGGTAGGATCTGCCTAACGTCAGCTTTCCGCCGTTTAGAAGAGAACTATGAAAAAGAGACTACGGAGTTGCAAGTGTAGAGTTATTTAGACCTCCGAAAAAAAGTTGGTGTGGCAGCATATAATATAAAATGATAGAGGCACCTTTAAGCTAATTGAGAAAGAGGAGGAGATGAAAAAGTAGAACTCAAGAGTGAAGAAGCATAGAATGTGCACTACAGAAGACATAGTGGGAGGTCCAAAAGTGTTGGAACGAAGCCACGAACATGGTCTTGCTCTAGTAGGTTTATGACATCAGACAGGACGTTTCGGAATGGCAACTAAGAGTCCATATAAAAAGCAACCCCAATCAGTATGGGAAACACTTGTTTCTGGTTCTGGCATTCTAGAGTAACTTCAACTGCTTGAAATTAAATAATTGTACTTTTCTTGATGATGGCTATTAGATCCTAGTTATATTTTTCGACATTGCCTTTTCTGAACTAGTGGATAGATGTCTGCTTGTTACAATAGGTGCTGCTTCTCTTGGTGTAATCTGATTTGTGTTGGTTATCTTAAAACTACTGGAGCATGATAAGAGAATGCGGTGGTCGTATGTTTGAATGATTTCTGAAAAGTTGGCTCAGAGGCTGAGCAGTGACAAGGTTCTTTATGCGAACTTCTTTTCCCTCTAATGTAGTTGTTCTTTGTCAATGACAAAGACTGCTGCATTGCCATCATAGTATCATACCATGCATTGTAGTCTTACTTGGTTAGACGTTTTATCTCTTTTTCTCTTTTTTACACTTGCACAATAATTTCAAGGAGCGTTTTTTTTTCTAATCTTTGAGAGGTGTATATAGTATTTTTTCCTGTATTAAAGCAACAATAATATCACCGTGATCATTAGTCTGCATCAATTAAGTGCATCTGTTTCTAAAATGTTTATTGTCTGTCCCATTCAAATGGGTTTGATATGACAATTGACGTTTCTTTTATGAGCTCTTCCAGTGCAAGGATAATATGTTACAAATGATTATTCTTTTCTTACGGTATCTTGTTTGACAATAACACGTTTAGTTTCTGTGGATACTTTGAATGGAGCTTTTCTGCTGGATCCAACTGTGGTTTCTAAAATATTACTTTTGATGGATACCCAGTATCTTGAAGATCTTTTCCCTGAATCTATGAGGTCATGCAGATCAGACATTGTTTCAAGGAGTGAGTCTCAACAATAACGGGCATCTACATGTGCGCATCTCTGCCAGCATGAAATATGGATTTTGGTGTGTAAGTGATGTATGTATTGATGATTCACTATGCTTGAGATAACTGGTCAAAAGTATGAGATTATGATATTAATATATCTAGAGATTATTGATCCAAAAAAATCAATCAAGAATTTAATGCATAAATAAGTTTGGAATGAGAACTTACTGAAGATGCATCTGCCAGACTACGCTTCCATTTATTTAGCAAAAGTTTTTCCTCCTTTGAGAATAACTTGCGATACCCTACAGAAATAAAATCAATTAGAAAATGAATAGCATGAGCGGATATCATCACCCAAATGATACGTCTAAATATGTATTAACTAAACCAAAATACCAAATATGATAAGGAGATGCCATAATCAACACTTCCAAAAGATGGGGACCACAAGCTTCAACACAACTTCAAACATAAAAGTTGAAGGAAGAGAAGTTTTGTGAACAGCAAGAACCTGTAACTTCAAAGGAAAAGGTTGAAGGATCCCAATCATTAAATATATGGGAAAACGGGAGTAGACTATCATCAAACAGATATTTTCAGAAAACTTGTGAAACACAACCACGATGAAAGCAATTAGAAGTTTAGAACATAGAAAAAGCTAATCCCTATGAGTTGTTCATTCAATTAGCAACATTTCACTTTCACTCAGAAGAGCTAGATGAAAAGAAGCACGGTGATCTATTTCTGTGGATGGGATTGGGCTACTACTGTTAATAGTGATCCCAAAAATCTAGGTCTTATATAAAGAAACAATGACAAGAGCCCATGTATTAACATTGCTTCTACAACATATGTGCTTCAAAGTGACAATAGAACCTACTTGATAGATAATTCAAGAAATAGAAAACGAATGCTACAAGCTGAAGGTGATATTCTCATGTAAGAAAAACTGCAGGTGTTTTTTAGCACCTACAACCTCATAAAAGAGAAAGGACAAGTAAAACGTGTTCCAACTTCGAACTCAAAATGTCTTGTCCATAACTTCTGAAAGGGCAGGAAACTGAAATTTTTCTAAATCCCAAAACACCAACTCTATATTCAGCTTTTGTGGATCAGAAACGAAGTGCACGAACCCATAAGAAAATGTCATGCAGTTATCATAACTAACAAAGGATAGCCACTTTCATCATCAGATACACTCAGTTTCTTTGAATATATTAACTTCCCGAAGTGAAGCAGCATTAAATACGCTGAGCGTGGTTAGGGAAGGCTGGCATGACTGACTTACCCACTACCATCAGCTTGCTCACTGACTCGGGAGCAGGAGCTCAAAACACCGTTGGCTTGGCTTCTCATATTCTTGACTCCACGAGGCGGTAGCAAACTCTATCTCGACAGAATAGAATCGAAAAGCCCCACCTCTGGATTGGAACTGACAACCTTAAATTGAAAGGCTTCGTCTCCCAGATGGTCAATGGTGCAATGATAGTCAGCAACGACATACAGTGCGGTTTGTTGTGATGAAAGTCATGCGCGAGGCGTCGTGGCTTCAACGTGTTTAATTGAAAACGTCCTTGTGGGGAACCGTTTGATATCTATGTATTCTATTTGTGGAGCTCTAGAAAATGCTACAAAAGTGTTTGACGAGATGGGTGAATCGAAGAATATGGTTTCATGGAACATGATGATTTGTGGGATATCCGTTCATATAGATTGAGTTGCCACTGTTTGTGAATAAATTAGGAGACAGTTCCATCTTCAACATAGATTTCTCAATGAAGGCTATACTTATAGACTCTTAGTCAAAGGATTAACGGTATTATCTTTGGATCCAAGAAAATATACATCCATGACCCCATCAAACACAAGTGTTCTTATAGACTTTAGTCTCACTTTGATGTGGCTCTATTGATTTTTGTTGTACTTTGAACTATTGATCTTAGCAATCATAGTCATGCTATAACAATGCACCAAAATTGCTGGAAATGACTTTTTTACCATAAGTAAACTGGACATAAGTCCCTTAACCCATCTAACTTAAAATCAAGTCTCATCCAAAACAAAGTTCTCCTCAAAGGTATAACGAGTTAAAATAGTTTGTTTCTTCAATTTCAAGGTGACAGTGCCACCACCCTCAAAAAACACATATCTAATGACCCCATTACTTCCAGAGTTATTTGCTATCCAACTAGTATAACTAAATCTTTCAATAATCGAATGATGTTTACCATAATATAACTTAAGTGAAATCGTTCACTTCATATAGCAAAGCACTATGTCTAGAGCTTCCCAATATGTTTTATCTAGACAACTAGTGTACCTACTAACTTATACACCACAAATACAATATTTGGCTGTGTACAATTGGTTATATACATCAAACTACGATAATTTGAGAATATCGTAGTTGAGACATAGCACTTTCATTCTTATACAAAGCATTAAATGAATCATATGGGATCTAAATAGGTCTACAGTTTGTATATCAAAATCTCTCTAAAATTTTTTCAATGTAGTGAGACCGAGAGATTACTATAACATCCTTATACCTTATGATTTTAAGCCCTAAAATCATATTAGCCACATCCCATGTCCTTCATCTCAAACTTACTACAAAAAAATAAGTCTTATTTACTATTCTCATATTAAAACCAAATAACAATATATCATCTACGTATATGCAAAGAATAATGAAAGCATTATTAATCGACTTATAGTAGACACACTTATCATAATCATTAGAAATGAAGTCAAAAGATGATATCACATAATCAAACTTTTCATGCCATTGTTTAGGGGCTTGTTTCAAACCATATAATGATTTAACAAATTTACACATCTTCGACTCATTCTCACGAACCACAAATCCCTCTAACTGATTCATATAAATTTCTTTATGGAGGTCACCATGAACGAAAGCAGTCTTCACATCTATCTAATGTATTGTGATATCATATACGGAGGTTAGTGTTATAAGCATTCGGATAATAATCATCCAGAAAACTAAGAAATAGGTATCAAAATAATTTATTCCTTCCTTTTATGTGTATCCATTGACAACTAACCTGCCATTTTACTTATTGATTATTCTGTTTGCATTCAGTTTCTTCTTAAAGATTCACTTGCAACTTACAGTAGAACAATCCACCAATTCCCAAGTATTATTGGAAAGAATTGACTGAATTTCATCGTTAATGGCTTCCTTTGAAAATTTAACCTCAAGTGAGGTCATATCTTGCTAAAAAGTGATAAGACTATCCTTAAGATTAAAAGTAACAAAGTCACTTCTAAAGTCTTTTGATATCTTAGGCCATTTACTTCTCTTTGGTTCAGTTATTTCCTCATAGTCATCCAATATAAAAACAGCACAATCAGGGTCACCCCCTATATTTGTCATCATTTGCACATAATCGGGAATGAAATTAATAGTAATATCAGAATCTCTAAAAGATACACTTTAGAGAACTTCATACTTCATGAGAAATACATTCTTAAAGAATGGAGCATCACAGAGTTCAATAATTGTGCAAAAATCTATACGCATAACTTGTCTCCACGTAACCAAAAAATATAGCATCTACTATTTTATGTCACAATTTCTTTCTTTTGTGTTCAGGAATGAGTACTTTCCCAAAGACACTCTACACTTTGAGATATTTGAAATTGATCTTTCGACCTTTCAAAAGCTTGAAGGCACTACTTTCTTTATGCTTATAGGAAACTCTATTCAAAATATGACAAATTTTATTCAAAACTTACCTCTATATGTAGGTATGTAACCTAGAACTTTGAAGTAAAACGTTAATCATATTACACAAGGTTTTGTTCTTTCGTTCAATTATCTCATTAGATTGAAGAGAGTATAATGCAGTAACCTCATGAATAATATCATTGTTTTGACAATATACTTTAAAAAGGTTTGAGATATATTCTCCTCTCCTATTAGACCTTAATCGTTTAAGTACCTTGCATGTTTAAGATTGTGCTTCATTTCTAAATATTTGAAACTTTTATAAACCTTCATCTTTACTTTTAAATAAATATAACAATTTTATTGTAATCATCAATAAATGTGATAAAATATCTTTTATTATCCCTTGTAGTCACTTCATTGAATTCACAAATATCAGTATATACTAAATCCAGAATCTCGGATTCCCTGTCAACCATATGAAAAAGTTTTCTAGGTTGTTTCATTTGTATACATATATTATATTTGCATTTTTTACCTATGAGTAGAGATAAGATTTAAATTCATCATTCTTTTTATATAATCAAGGTTTACATGACCCAACCTAGCATGCTATACATTAGATGATTCAACATTGTATAAAGAAGATGAAACATAAGTAAAGGCTTTATTAACATTAAAATTTATACAAGAATTAATAATTGGTTCTACATGAATTTTAAACATATCCTCTATATCACACAAATAGCCCTTCCCAAAAAAACACCTTATACTAAGTCGTGTGATAACGACTTTACTACATTTACAATCTAACCGTAACCACTTCACTTTGTTCGGGATTCCCTCCCTAACTAAAGTAGGACCAGTGAGGATATTCTAGTGAATCATTGGAATGTTTGTAACTCCTTGAATAGTTAGAACATTTTTCGAAGTAAACTTCAAGTTCATGCGCCTTTCGCCCTTAACTTCAACAATTGAATGATCCCCTAAGGTCACTATTTGCCTATAAACGGTATGGTAATACACAAACGGAAAGACTAGTCAACACTAACGTTCACATTAGCCCTAGTGCCTACAATCTAATATTGTGGTTCATAAACAAAAAGGAGACGGGGTTTAAGGGATATATACATGTCACTAGCAGCTGCAATGGTCACTACCATGTTAACCATAACTCCTTTAGCGGTCGCAGATTTCTTGGCTTTCTTTGAGGGGCAATCTCTCGCCCAATGTCTAACCTAACTATAAAGTCATTAGGGTTTGTTCTTGGGTTTCTTTTGAATATTAGCTTTTGGTTTATATTTTACTTGTTTTCCCTTATGATCACTAGGTGTTTCATTCCGACTATTAGGTTAACCCTAGAGGTATTGTCTACATGCATAATGGGTTTCTGAATTCTATGTTCTTACTCTATTGTGATGTCTATCATTAGATCATCAAGGGTCATCTTACCTTTCTTATGCTTAAGATTTAGGCTGAAACCCTCCAAGACTTAGGAAATTTCTTAATAATAGTCATAACACTAAACTTGTCAGGAAGCTCCATATCAGCTTCTTTCATACCTGACATAGAAATTGAAACTCGTGTGCCTGTTTAGTAACAGATTTCTCCTATACCATTTGCTACTTAAAAAACTTAGCCACATAATACTTTTCAAGATCGAGGTCTTCAGTATTGTATTTCTAATTCAAGGCAGCCCACAAATCTTTTGTTGTCGTTGAAGGGAAAAAACTATATATATCGGATAAAACGTTCAATAATACAGATAAAATACAATAGCGGCACAGGGTGTTCTTCTTCTTCCACTCAGTGATTCAATTCGAGCTTCTAGGATTAACATCATCAGGTTGGAGACAATCTGACTTGATATACAGATGTAGATCTAACATGGTTAACTAAATTTTCATACGTTGCTGTCAACGTTTAAAATGAAGATCGACAAACTTTTTTGGCATCAAGTTTAAGTCGACCTTTGGTCGGAAGGTAGCAGTCGTAGACATGTTCACTATGATAAAAACTGATTTCTCTAAGATTGTTGGATAAATACGTAAACATACATGCATAATAAATCAATATGCAACAAATGTAAACATGCTCTAATTGACAACAACAATCACAGATCCAAAGTAAGCCATAAACAACCATACAAAAAACAAAAGCAAAACCAAAATCAAAATAGAAACTTTTCCGTGTAAATCGCCCTTACAAACTTGCCTTAGAAAAATGAACGCTCTCCTAAGAGTACATACAAGTAATTGCTCATTCTTCATAAGATAAAATGTACACACAACTCAAAAGACACGTACTTAGCTTCGAGTCAACCTCGACCACACCTTAGTCGCTTATGGATGGAGAAGGGGGACAAGAGCAATCACACCGCAGGTAGAGGAGAGTAGAGAAGAGGGACGGGATGAGAGAGAGTAATCGTTATAATGTATTGATTTGTGAGCCCTAATCACGTATTTATAGTGTGTATTGGATAATAGATCATGAATTTGATGCAAATGACATAACTCTCCATTCCATAATTAATTCTACGTAAGCAATCTTTACCGTTAGATCAAAAGATTTTCATACAAAAAGATAGAACAAAGACAATTCTCAAATTGAGACTCAAACCGATCGAGCATGTGCATGTGGTTTAGCGTGTCCTCAAGAAGCTCTTTGAACTAAGGTTCATAAGCTACCAACTATATAAAAGAACATGTGAGTTTGACATATTTTTCAACATGTGATTAAAGTGTCTTCTCTTAGTCATCACACTCACAAGTCCCTCACACGTGACTTTTTACACTTTATGACTCACATATATCAACGATGCATCAATTGAATATTTGGGATATAAACATGAATTACATGTTATTAATGGGTGTAATAAATCCAACTATAATTAACATTAATCAAACACTCACTTCTTGGACACTCGAATGATTCAAATTGTGGGATTTCTGAGGCATCATCTGTGGGGGATCCATGAGTCTCGACTTTGTTTTCGTGCGAAGGAGACTCGAGTTCCACTCGAATGTCGGTCGTCTCGTCATCGACGTCGACGACGTGCAACACACGACCTCGCCAGAAAACGATCGTCATCTTCATTGTCCTCGTCGTTGGTGTCGGAACTCTTCTTCTTGCTCAACATCTTTCGTCGGATACTCGCGACAGATCATTGGATTTAATGTTAATTAATTGGGTTTATTAAATTCATGTGGATTAAATTAATAACATTTAATTCATGCCCAAAGTCCGTTTGGCAAAGTAGATTTCGATCACCTTTTTACTTTTCTCAAAATAAGACAACATATGCGAGACAGTAAATAAAAAAAAGTATCATTTCTGTTTTAATCAACTAACTCATCGCTCGTCTCATACATTCATTCATAATATCATAAATTTCGATGCATTCTCATAAATTAAATTTTATTTCAAATAAAAATTGAATTCTAATATATGTACATATTTTAAGCATTTCACGTTTCCCTGACGAATCTTTACAAAACCCATAGAAGACACGGAGACGAGGATGAGAGCCTTCTTGGTTCTTGTCACAATAATGACAATGGAAACTTTGATTCCCGATCCTGTCTCGCTCCATGAACATCCACCTGATATGACCAAAGAAAATCTATCCTAATCACCGTTCTAAGGATTTTGGATCAGATCTTGATTAGAAAAAGTTGACTCAAATCGAACTTGAACCTTATATATAGTTCTTATCATTTGTTATACTTTGGCAAGTGAATGCAAAAAAAAAAAAATATATTAGCAATTTGTTATGTTGTAACTAGATACTGGCAGTTCCAAACTATCGGTTCCAATTAGCCCAAAACCCGAAATGATAAATAACTCTTTATTATTTATTATACTTCGGTGCATGAATGAAAAGAAAAATGTATTAGCAACTTTGCTGGTGAAGGCTAATTTATATGCAACCAACGAAAAAGCATGTCCAAAAAGAGAATTAAAAAGAAAAAAAGGTGGGAAAGCGTATGTAAAGGGATGTAGAACAGTTGTAATGGGACTTGAAAAGCCATAGTTCACATACTCACAAATCTGATTCGGATCCGACCCGGAGTTATTGCCCACAATATGGACCAACATTCTACCATGTCCTGTTCAAGCACAACTTGGGTCTGCTTTGATATTAAATCATCTTTTCAGCCTCATAAATTTCGGGAAATCGATTTTTCTCTACCACAAAAGGCTTTCGTTTAATTTAAAAATTTTAATTAGGAAATAAGTAGGGCTCATAAATGAGCCAAACAAACGAAAGAGTACCTTGCTTAGTGTTTCGCTCATTTTCTTACGAACTTGCCAAACAACAAATTTTTTTTTTACAAGAAGGGGCCAAGCCTAACACACACAATAGGACCAAAAAGAAGTGTTTTGCATCAGTGATGCGAGATATATGGTGACCCGACATCAAGATTGCAGATAGAATCGAACTCTTTGAAGGCATGAAGATTGAAGTCAAGCATAATAATTCACATTTCATTGATTAAGTTCTTCGTGGTTAATTATATACACAAGATTTATTAACAAATATGATGTGGGAGGACTATCTTAATAATAAATACTTCATATTAGTTATCAAGTGTTTTTTTCATAAATTTATTAATTTATTATATTTTTAATACTTAATCTCATTCATAACTTAAGATAGTTGGGGGTTGATGGTCTTTGGGATACCGGTGGTTAAAAAAAAAAGAATAGGGTAGCAACTTTAGCATGCCTTTGTTGTGTCTCAAACAAAACGAAAAATCTTCACATGCCGGTTTCAATCGGAATCAAACCAGAGGAAGAACGGACTGAATCAAAATGATTCCAAAAGCGGTGACCATTTGGTTCGATTCTGGTTTCACCTTTTATAGAACCGGAACTTTTTCATTCTTAACGGTTTACCTTTCAAACCCAAACCAGAACCGATGCTTCCAAACCAGAATAAGAACTGACCCAATCTAAGCTTGGATCCAGTTCCTGGTTCCGGAACCACACCCGATTGAGGGTACTAAATTGTTAAAGTATCAGTTTCAACAACTCTCGTTACTTGCACTAAGAGGAGCATAAGCGATAGATTGAGCGATGCCCTCACTGCACAACATACAATTCATCACTGTACCAATTTAATCCGATCATTCTTCTCCGTCTTCCCTTGGTTTCCAAGAAAACCAGAAAGAATCTGATATATAAAACCAGAGTCGATGACAGCCTCTCTATCCCCACTGCCCACCCACGTCCTTTTCCCATCAAAACCACGCCGGCGCCTCATCCGGCCACCGCCAATCGTGCCCCAACTACGCAATCCGAGCCACAAACTCTCTATAGCTCTGATGGCTTCGATCTCGTCGGAGCCGCAACCAGCGTTCGATCTGCAGACCTACTGGAGCTCTCTGATCTCGGAGATCGACCATCAATTGGAGACCGCGGTGCCGCTCCGGTACCCCGAGCAGATTCACGAGGCGATGCGCTACTCCGTGCTGGCGGGGGCGAAGCGAGCGCCACCCGTCATGTGTATCGCCGCCTGCGAGCTCGTTGGCGGCCGCCGATCGAACGCTTTCCCGACGGCCTGCTCCCTCGAGATGGTCCACGCAGCCTTCCTCATCCACGACGACCTCCCCTGCATGGACGACGACCCCCAGCGTCGGGGTCGCCCCTCGAACCACACCATCTTCGGCGTTGACATGGCCGTCCTCGCCGGCGACGCCCTTTTCCCCCTCGGATTCGAGCACATCGTCTCCCGCACCCCGTCGGAAGTGCCCCCCGAGCGCGTTCTTGCCGTGGTCGCCGAGATCGCCAGAACGGTAGGCTCCACGGGCATGGTCGCCGGCCAATTCCTCGATCTCGGCTTGATGAACAATACCAATCAAAAAGAAGAAGCGCAAGCGGAGGATATCTCGTGGTTTATTAAGGAGAAGAAGTTCGGGGAAATGGCGGAGTGCTCGGCGGTCTGCGGCGGCTTCTTGGGCGGCGCCGACCAGGAGGAGGTGGAGAAACTGAGGAGGTACGGCCGGGCCGTTGGGGTTCTGTATGAGCTGGTGGAGGATATGAAGGAGTGCGAGAGGGAAGAAGAGGGTGAGGGAAAGAAGGAGAAGAAATGGAACTATGTGAAGGTTTATGGGTTGGATAGGGCTAATGAATTGGTGCAGAAGCTCAGAGACGACGCCAAGAGTGAGCTCTCTGGATTTCATGGCGATGCGGTGGCTCCCCTCTACAGCTTTGTTGATTATGCCATTGATAGAAGTTTTCAGCCGATCACCGAGTAAAGATCTCTCTCTTTCTCCCACACACACACACACAAAATCACGACTACCATTTAGCTGCTGCTGTGCAATTTGGTTTCTTTTGGCTGTTATGTTTGATGGGTCAGAGAGGAAATATGGGAGTCGCAAAGAGTCGTTTGTTTAGTTTCATCTGTCATCATTTGGAGCGCCATTACGATGAACTCTCATTTGCTTGTAGTCTAACTCGATGATGTATGAAGTGTGTGATTGTTAGCAGGGAATGCAAATTTATGCAAAGATCGCATCTTTTTTCTTCTTCTCTTTCTTCTTCTTTGAGATAGATCATGTTGTGAGAGAGAAGTTCTTCTCTTGGGGTTCTTCATCCACTTCATGGGATTATAGGTCTGGCCGGCAACCTCGTGTTGGTAGGATTCATATCGTGTTGATGTTAATAAGCGGATCAGATGGAACACGATCCGACCTTTTCATGTCCCTTTGAGGTAAACATGACAACTAATTACCAATGACGAGCGCAAATCTGATAGGCAAAAGTTTTATAAAGCTTAAATGAGAGAAGAAGTTTATGTAAAGAATTGCCAATGCATTAAATAGATTCCTTATCGGCCAAGGGGGCTGGATAAGAAACATGCGGTGAGAACAAAGCCAACAGCAGAAAGCAGAAAGCAGAATCTCTCTCTCTCTCTGTCTCTGTGCAAACGAGTCTTTCTCAAGCAAAAGGAAATGGCTGCAGCCATCAAAGTGTTCGGCACGCCCATGTCGACGGCGACGGCAAGGGTGCTGGCATGCCTAGTGGAGAATCAACTTCCTTTCGAACTCGTCCCTATCGACATGTCCAAAGGCCAGCACAAAAAACTCGACTTCCTTACCATCCAGGTCTCTCTCTCTCTCTCTCTCTCTCTCTCTCTCTCTCTCTCTCTCTCTCTCTCTCTCTCTCTCTCTCTCTCTCTCTCTCTCTCTCTAGTCTGCATTCTGATGAATTTTGCCTCCTTCCATTTGAAAAACAGCCATTCGGCCAGGTCCCTGCTTTCCAGGACGAACATACCCTCTTCACCTCTCTTCTCTCTCTCTCTCTCTCTCTCTCTCTCTCTCTCTCTCTCTCTCTCTCTCTCTCTCTCTCTCTCTCTCTCTCTCTCTCCCCTGGCATTGGTTGGTAATTCTTATTTTTTGTCATGGAACGCAGAGTCTCGGGCGATTTGCAGGTACATTGTGAACAAGTACACGGAGAAGGGCAAAAGGGGTCTTCTGGGGTTAGACTGGATGGAGAGAGCCTCCATAGATCAGTGGCTGGAGGCCGAGTCGCAGAGCTTCAACCCGCCGAGCTCGGTCCTCGTCTTCCAGCTGGCTTTCGCGCCGCGGATGAAGCTGAAGCAAGATCCCAGCCTCATTACGCAGAGCGAAGCCAAGCTGAAGAAGGTGTTGGACGTGTATGAGCAGCGGCTTGAAGCCAGCCGCTTCTTGGCAGGCGAACACTTCTCCCTCGCCGACCTCTCCCACCTTCCGAACGGTCATTACCTTGTCAATGCCACTGATAGGGCTTCAATGCTCACGTCCAGGAAGAATGTGAGCCGTTGGTGGGAGGAGATCTCCGGCCGGGATTCGTGGCAGAAGGTGGTGGAGATGCAAAAGCCCAAGCCCTCCTCTTCCTCCTCCTGATTCAGTGGTTCATAGGATGTAGAGGCTTTGAGTCTTCACTTCCTTGTCTTTGACATCTGAAAGTTGGAGATATTTTAATAGGCGTTGAGCTGAGACTATGGCAGTTAGAGGGTTTGATTTTCCTTTCTAGTTGTGTTGCTGAGACTAATAGTCCTTGGATTGGGAGATATGCAATGTCTTTCATCCATTGCTTTCAAATTTTTGCAAGATTATTTACTTCGATTCAATTTTCATCTACGCTAACACCTCAGGCTAAGTCGTCTTTAACTTACGAGCTGGAAAATGATAGTAACAGGTATTGATCTCCTGACCCCTTATATATCAACATGATCCCTGTTTGATAAGATGCCATGGATAATTGTTTCAGCCAAAGTTTCATCCTTCTAGCGTGAGCTCATTCCCTGGGTGCAATATATGTGAGTTCGAAAGCACAACAGCATTCCATCAAATTTAACCCTAATTAAAGACCCCAATTCCATCAAAATGACAAAAATAAGAAGGGCGAAATGGAGGGAAAATACGATAAACCAAGGTTCGATGATGGACCAACTATGTGAGCACTTCCGACGGCCCTTGTTCTTTTCATTTCATTTAATCCTAATTAAAGAGACGATGGCCTCTTTTTTTAGATCAAATTTAACTCTATATAGCAGATCTTTACAACATTCCTAGATTGCAACATTTCCATACCTTTTTACAACTCACAAGTTAGTCACAATGTCTCCTAATTGGGTTAAGCCGCTTGATTGATTTCCTTCTTTTGAAATTTCTGTTTGATAAACAATCAAGCTATGGTTTTCTAACAAAAGTATTTTGCAGTAAAAGGGGAAACAAAATGGGCACTCTCATCTACTAGATTTCAGTGTTGTATGAATAACAGAAGCAGAAGGGATAGCACAGCCATAGTAGTACACCATGGAATACGCTCAATGGGGAGGAAAACTACGATCACCTGTGGTGTAGATGATGCAGATTCGAAACATCTGCTCAAATCTACCGTTCGTTCAGCTAAGTGGCCCCACCATAACCAAGATGGACGGTAGGGATTCCACAACACATTTTAAACCTGATTGTGACATTTCATATGAACTGCTCTGGCTTTTCAAGGCTATTCTAGCCCAGTTCGCAGCGTACTACGGAAGCTGTGGTACTTCAATGAAGTAGTAGTACACGTCGCAGACCAAACTATTGTTGAGCTGAGACTATGGCAGTTAGAGGGTTTGATTTTCCTTTCTAGTTGTGTTGCTGAGACTAATAGTCCTTGGATTGGGAGATATGCAATGTCTTTCATCCATTGCTTTCAAATTTTTGCAAGATTATTTACTTCGATTCAATTTTCATCTACGCTAACACCTCAGGCTAAGTCGTCTTTAACTTACGAGCTGGAAAATGATAGTAACAGGTATTGATCTCCTGACCCCTTATATATCAACATGATCCCTGTTTGATAAGATGCCATGGATAATTGTTTCAGCCAAAGTTTCATCCTTCTAGCGTGAGCTCATTCCCTGGGTGCAATATATGTGAGTTCGAAAGCACAACAGCATTCCATCAAATTTAACCCTAATTAAAGACCCCAATTCCATCAAAATGACAAAAATAAGAAGGGCGAAATGGAGGGAAAATACGATAAACCAAGGTTCGATGATGGACCAACTATGTGAGCACTTCCGACGGCCCTTGTTCTTTTCATTTCATTTAATCCTAATTAAAGAGACGATGGCCTCTTTTTTTAGATCAAATTTAACTCTATATAGCAGATCTTTACAACATTCCTAGATTGCAACATTTCCATACCTTTTTACAACTCACAAGTTAGTCACAATGTCTCCTAATTGGGTTAAGCCGCTTGATTGATTTCCTTCTTTTGAAATTTCTGTTTGATAAACAATCAAGCTATGGTTTTCTAACAAAAGTATTTTGCAGTAAAAGGGGAAACAAAATGGGCACTCTCATCTACTAGATTTCAGTGTTGTATGAATAACAGAAGCAGAAGGGATAGCACAGCCATAGTAGTACACCATGGAATACGCTCAATGGGGAGGAAAACTACGATCACCTGTGGTGTAGATGATGCAGATTCGAAACATCTGCTCAAATCTACCGTTCGTTCAGCTAAGTGGCCCCACCATAACCAAGATGGACGGTAGGGATTCCACAACACATTTTAAACCTGATTGTGACATTTCATATGAACTGCTCTGGCTTTTCAAGGCTATTCTAGCCCAGTTCGCAGCGTACTACGGAAGCTGTGGTACTTCAATGAAGTAGTAGTACACGTCGCAGACCAAACTATTGTTTCTCATTAAAGAGCGAGCCTCATTTGGATGGCCTCTCCGCGTTTCTCATTGCAGCTTTCGTTTCGAAGCATAAACAAAAGCTGTTATACTCCTTTGTGCAGATTGTGTCAAGAACGAGGATTTCTCCGTTCAGCTTAGTACTCCCTAAAGTCTCTTTTCCTTTGTAATTTGAGTTGATTAGGACTACCAAATTCACCCAGTGTTTGTTTCTCTTGATGCCCATCTGCGATTTGATTCCTCTTTCTGTTTTCAATAAAGATGGCCAACATTTGCAGGAAGTGTCACATTGATGAGATTATCTGTCAGCAGCAAATGGATATCTTAGTTTTCAGCAACAGTACGAAGATTATCGAACAGAAGATCTTCTTAGATATAAGATGATCTTTTATTTTTCATTGAAGTTTAGCCATACCTCTTATATTAGCAATGATATTACCTCTGTTTCCCCGAAAATGAGTCTCAACAGATTACAGAGGCCCAATGCCATGTATGTATTATCCAAACCACTCATCTTAATTTCAATATTTCTCAGGATGGCTGCAGCACAAATATTGGGATGAGAACCATCCATCTAAACGTTTCATACGGCTGTGGTGCACACTGGAATAGCCTCTCATCTCAATATTTCTCAAGATAGGTCTAGTGCACAGTGGGAAACCTTAAGATGAACTAAATGAGATTGGGAGATGAATGACCATCGTGCATCACCGCTGCAAAGTAAACGGCCTCTAAATTCTAAAGCAGAATGTTGGTTTCCGCCCTATATTAAACATAAAGTTACTGGTGGCCCCACGCATCTGTGTATCTGGGGTCCTAAATGGAACTGCCTGCTGATTTCCTTAACGAAGGGCTACTGTGTGTGTGTGTGTGTGTGTGCGTGTAGATGTGCGTGCGTTTTTGTGCATATGACAACGATAGTCTTCGTGCAGTTAGTCTTACAGAAAGAACTATGAAGATATCAATGACAAGAGAGAGAAGCTATTGGACTCGGTCACTCAGCAACGTGTTTGCTCCTCCCGGTTAAATAAGGTAACACGAGCCACGTTACTGACTAAAATCTTGGTCAGCCGATTACAATCAACTGCATATGGATTACCAACCACCTCTCAACTTCAAGACCGAGACCCTTTATCCAACCTTACGTTTAATATATCATTCCTTTCCCTTCATCCCTCGGAACAAAGTCATACCAGCAGCAGCCATGGCCGCAACCTTCGCTTCGTCCACCGTCACGATCCCCTCCTTCACACGCCTCAAGGTTGAGACACCAAAAGTAGTCTGCATGAAGTCACGCAGCACTAATTTTTCACAGGCCAAGGCTGCAGGAATCACCTCTATCCTCGTTGAAGCTAATCTTAGTGAGCGGCAGATAAAGGAAGAACAGCCTAGTGTGCCTGGTTTTCACCAAATAAAGGCATTGTTTCCATCCCTAAACTGGGTGGAGCCAAGTGTGGTGGGTGTTAACCTGAGCAGATCCATCTGCTCAATATGACCAACAAAATCGGGAGCCCACCAGCTCAAAATGAGTAGGGGTTCAATTCAAACCTCACATACCCCAAATGAAAATCTTACCGAGATTAGTTGTTCCCCGGAGAAGATGAAATATTTACTGTTACTACAGCACAAATCTCCCTGGCATTCTTCACTCTTCTTGGCAAAAGCCTCCTTATATATTGAGATTTCGTCCTTTTCTTTCTCCATCTCTCTCTTCTCACACCTCACACTTGCTTCAAGCTTGTGTGTGAGAGAGAGACAGAGATGGGGTCCTTAGGAGCAGATGCTTGCTTAGTGAAGCGGAGGGTGATCAGCAATGGAACGTTTTATGGGGATAACCCACTGGAAGCGGTATTGCCTTTGTGGAGCGCACAGTTGCTGGTTGTCACCCTCACCAGCCGCTCCCTCCAATTACTTCTCAAACCCTTCATGGTCGTTCGAACTTCCATAGACATCGTCTCTCTCTCTCTCTCTCTCTCACACACACACACATGTACAAACAAAAGAACACAAAATCACCAAGATCGTCCACAAACATAAAGTTCATACATAATGGTTGAAGGGTGTTATTCGTGTATGTGTGAGATTTAAAGTTTTGTTAGGAAGTAGAGAATATAAAATGATTTCTTGTAACAATTGGCATCCTATCACTATAGCTAACTCTAATAATTGAATGCATCATGATGCTGATCATCGTCTGCTCCCCCCCCCCCGAAAGCCAACTTCGGGCTCATATAATGGTGCTTCCTCTTGGGGATTCAGCTAAACGTTGGTTCCATAACGAACAGCATACACAAGAAATTCATGGTGTTGGCAGCAATGAGCCTTGCTTCCTCTTACATTTTAGCATCTGCCAGTACTTTCGGGGTGAACATGGTGGTGTTGTTGCCGCTGCCGTGGCCACGACCTCACTGGAGATGCCATGGCCATTGTGTTGAACCTCGGTGACGACACTGGCGGCCTTGTCTTTGATCCAGCCCAATTCACAATCGCTCCCGGAGCAAGAAGAACACAAGCTACCCCTACAACGTGGCGTTCGTTGCAGATGCGGAGTCTATGTGAAGATCTCCATGCCGGAGGAGGAGCTGCTGAATGGCCCCGGGGACGTGTATGAAGTTGCCTTGGAGACAAAGGGTGAACATTCCTTTTACCATGCTCCCCACCAAGGTGCGGGCATGGTTGGCAAGGTGACCATTAACCGAGTCCGATGCAAGATGTAATTCATGTTGTTGGCCATTTTGTTTCTTGTTTCAAGATGCTTTCCTTACAGGCCGGCTCTCAACTTTGTACATTTCAATTTCGGTTTAGAGATTCTTGGCTTATGAAACATCTTTAGCTGAATTCCCTTTGAATTTCCATCACTTCAGTCTCTGTGTTTGTGTGTGTGTGCTTGCTTGGATTTATATACATACAAGCAACAATACGGTATCTTCCAGATTTAGATACTGTAAGGCTTTTCATGTGATAAAGGAAAAGAGAAAGGTAAACACCCAATAACCTCTTGGATAGTCATTTAGTATAGTTCCACGGCATATTAGTCTGGAACCATTCTGCAAGGGTATCGAATTAATATGATATAGGCAAAGAGAAGAAATTAAGCCATTTCATTTCACTAACCATTAGAAACGAAGTTTTAGTTGCATAAGAACAAGCATTGACATATAAGGCACTAGCAATTATAGCAAAACCACATTTCATATAGTTTATTATTCAAAAATTATTTTGTCTGCGCATTTGTTGGAAGATTTTTGGCAACCATGGACGCCTCTCCATATTTCTGAAATTCATGATCTGAATTGATGTTTGTTTTGGTGGTCAGATAAGTCCTCAAGGTGATTGATACACAGCCTATCTGGTTCATGGCTTTGCAGAAGCTTTCTCAACAATTACAGAAAATGCTGCTAAAAATTTGCTCTCAACAGCATCGACAGTTCTGCTTAGCTGTTGCTCAACAATTACGAGCAATGCTTTCAACAGTAATATTTCAGAAGACTACCAACTGTTGGGCGCATATCTGAAAACCATCCTCTTCTAGCCATATCTGGTTTTACAATCATCTCCACAAAGGGAGATGATTTGTTTAGGAGGAGATTTAAATGGACATGTCGGTAAAGAGGCATTAGGATATCAAGGGATTCATGGAAACTTTGGTTATGGGGATATAAACGAGGAAGGTAGGGAGATTTTAAATTTTGCTATGTCATTTGATCTCTTTATAGTCAATACAATCTTCAAAAAACGAGATGAACATTTAATTACTTATAAGAGTGGCTTATCACAAACACAAATTGATTACTTTATTTGTAGAAAAAAAGAAAGAGCGTGTTGTAAAGATTGTAAGGTAATTCCAGGAGAAAGCTTAACCACCCAACATCAACTTTTAGTTATGGATTTACAAATTAAAAAATGGACAAAGAAGAAAAGAGTGCATCGAGCTATTCGGACTAAATGGTGGAACCTCAAAAGTGAGAAAGAAGATATATTTAAACAAAAAGTCCTTCAAGGAGATGTTTGGAATTATGTTGGCACACCCTCTGATATGTGGAACAATATGGCTATACATATTAGGAAAGTGGCGAAAGATGTGTTAGGGGTATCTAAGGGAGGTGTACCGGCACAAAAAGAAGCTTGGTGGTGGAGTGAAGTAGTACAAAACAAAATCAAGGCAAAGAGGGCATGTTACAAATTACATTATGCTAAGAAAACTAGTGAAACTTTAGAAGCTTATAAGAAAGCAAAGAAGGAAGCAAAAAAGGCCGTTAGTGAAGCAAAAGCTAAGATTTGGGAGGACTTATATAAAAAAATCAACTCAAAAGAGGGTGAAAGAGACATTTTTAGGATAGCTAGGGCTAGAGATAAGAAAACTAAAGATCTTAATTATGTTAGATGCATAAAAGACGAGGATGAAAAAATTCTAGTGGCAAATGATGATATAAGAAATAGATGGAAAAACTATTTTTATAATCTTTTTAATGAAAATAAAGATGTTAGTATTAGTTTAGGAGATTTAGCCAAATCAGAAAAGTATATAAACCACAATTTCTACCGACGTATTCAAAAGAATGAAGTCAAAGAGGCTCTTAAACATATGAAGAGTGGTAAATCGGTAGGACCAGATAATATTCCTATAGAAGTTTGGAAAATACTAGGAGAAATAGGAATCACTTGGCTCACAAGACTATTTAATGAAATATGGAAAAACCAAAAGATGCCCGAGGAATGGAGAGCAAGTACACTTATACCCATATATAAAAACAAGGGAGACATTCAAAATTGTGCGAATTATCGAGGTATCAAGTTAATGAGTCATACTATGAAATTATGGGAAAGAATTATTGAACGTAGGTTAAGACAAGTATCAAGTACAACAGAGAACCAATTTGGATTTATGCCAGGTAGATCTACTATTGAAGCGATTCACCTTTTGAGACGTCTTATGGAACATTTTAGAGCAAAAAAGAAAGACCTTCACATGATATTTATTGATCTAGAAAAAGCTTATGATAGGGTACCGAGGGAGGTTCTTTGGAGAACTTTGGAAAAAAGAGGTATCCCATTGACATATATTAACCTTATAAGAGACATGTATGATAGTGCAAAAACATGTGTGAGGACTCATGAAGGAACGACAGACTTCTTTGAAGTTAATATTGGGTTACATCAAGGATCAACTTTAAGTCCATACTTATTTATAATGGTGATGGATGAGTTAACAAAACATATTCAAGATGAAGTACCTTGGTGTGTTATGTTATTTGCAGATGACATTGTATTAGTGGAGGAGTCTAAGGAAAAAGTTAATAGAAAATTGGAACTATGGAGAGAAACATTAGAAAACAAAGGCCTCCGACTTAGTAGAACAAAGACAGAATATATGGAATGTAAGTTTGATCATGTGGCTACTTCAGAGGACATAGAAATTAAAATTGGCACACATTGTATTCCCCAAAAGGAAAGTTTTAAATACCTAGGGTCAATTTTTCAAAGTGATGGAAGAATTGATGGAGATGTTACACATAGAATTAATGCTGGTTGGTTAAAATGGAGAGGAGCATCAGGTATTCTTTGTGACAAGAAGATACCATTAAAATTAAAAGGTAAATATTATAGAGCAGCAGTTAGGCCTGCCATGTTTTATGGTTCTGAGTGTTGGGCAGTTAATCATCAACATGTACAAAAGATGTCTGTGACAGAAATGAAGATGTTGAGATGGATGAGTGGTCATACAAGAAAAGACCGTATACATAATGAGGTTATTAGAAACAAATTAGGAGTGGCACCAATAGAGGATAAAATGAGAGAACATCGTTTAAGATGGTTTGGACATATAGAAAGAAGATCAAAAGAAGAACCTCTAAGAAGGTTAGAAAACCTAAATTTAGAAAGTATTAAAAGAGATAGAGGACGACCACAAAAGTGTTGGAAAGAAACAATAAAGAATGATCTAGCTTATTGGGAGTTAACTGCTAACATGGCACACGATAGAGATCTGTGGAAACAAAGAATCCATGTAGCCGACCCCGTCTAGTATGGGAAAAGGCTTAGTTGTTGTTGTTGTTGTACATGCTTAATAAATATGCACATTGCAACCTACCTGTCAAGAAAAAAGAGGTTCCCCTATAATCCCATTTTAAGAGTTTAGAGAGAGAGAGAGAGAGAGAGAGAGAGAGAATTTACTTAGATGAACTACCAACAGCTCATGTTCATGTTCAAATCAATGTAGCTAACATGGATGGTTGACATATACGAAATGGGTTCTGCAGACACATGAAAACAAGTAAAAGGGAAGTGCACAGTTGGTAGCTATGAGTGACATCATCCATGAGAAGCATAGGATATCCTTATGTATCATCAAATAGTACCAAGGAAAACAAGAAAACTGGTAGCTGCAAGCAACAGCATCAGCAAGAGAAGAAAGAGCCATGAAATTTTAATAATCCGGAGTTCCTCAGGAACAGCCTTCGTTCCATGAAAGCTGTTGAGAGTTGACTCAAGTGATGCCTCAGGATAGATCTGCAACGGCCATGACCACAATTCCATGAATAGGCCAATTACATACCACGATTTCAGGACACACACAAATCACATAATATATATATCACTTCACCTGCCACAGAATTGGCTTCAGAAGACTGTGTGGCCTCCTTACATTACCTCATCATAAGAATACTAGTCCACGATATAAAGGGTTGATCATCAAGTCCGCCATCCAGAAGATACCTCAAGATCATTATCTTCTTCCCACCATGTAGCTGTCTGCAACACATAAAATGAAGAACTCTTGTACTTGTGATCTACGACAGAGATAATCAATCATGAACGAAAAGAAAGTGTTGAAGTTCTCCAACAACCAAAACCAGAGTTTAAAACATCACACCCTATCACATCGCATTGTATAATGATGAGCTTTTTTTTCAAATCCTTTTGGTTTATTGATTAGTTTTAGTTCATCATCTATGCATCGAATAATATAGTACGATACATGTATAGAATATCTTGTGAAATGAAATGCATCAAACTAACCATCAAGAAAATGATGAGAAGAGTACATGGCATCTCGTGACTCTTCTTGGGTGCCTGCGGCTGCTACAAAGTCTCCTCTAATAACAAAACCTAATGAAACACTCTATTTTATACTATTTGTTCTAACTTAAATGACTAATTTACCCCTACTTAAGTAGTGACCCAATATCACACATTAGGGGCAGATTAGTTCATGAATGATACATGCTATTCTTAAACACTCCCCCTCAAGTTGGGAGGAATATATTCGAGACTTCAACTTGCTCCACAATCTGTCTAGGGTGACTTTTGGTAATGCTTTGGTTAACATGTATGTGATATGATCTTATGACTTGATATATTGTACTTGCAGTGTCTTGTTTGTGATTTTTTCTCCCATGAAATGACAATCTACTTCTATATGCTTCGTTGAACTGGGTTGGTGGCTATCTAAATTGTTGCCCTCTTATTTGTGTATAATGATATTGGAAGATTAATTTTTCTTGAATTTCTGTATTTAAGGAGATAAGCTACAGTCCTTCACTAGTTCCTTATGTCAAAGCTCTGTATTCTGCTTCTGCATTAGATCTTGCGACCACCGACTTTTTTTACTCTTCCACGAAATCAAGTTTTTTCAAAACAATGCAATGTACTCAGTTGTAGACTTTCGGTCATATATAGACCCAGCCCAATCGGCATATGTGTATAATTCTAAATTGGTGTGTATATATTTAGAATATAAGATACCATTACGTGATGTACCCTTTAGACATTTGAGTACTCTAAAGACTGCATCCATGTGTGGCTGTTTTGGTGCATGAATGAATCTGCTAAGTATCCCCACCGCATATGTAATATCGGGTTTGGTTATAGTCAAGTATATCAACTTCCCAACTAATTGTTATATTTCTTGATGTCACAAAATTCTTTACCTTTTTCTAAGTTTAATTTGTGATTAATTTATATGGGAGTGTCACACAGTTTTGATCCAGTTGTTCCTGTTCCAGTCTCTCTCAATATATCCATCGCATACTTGCATTGGGTTAGAAATATGCCTCTTTGTGACCTTAAAACTTCAATCCCCAAGAAATAGTGAAGTTGTCCAAGATCCTTTAAATCGAATAGACGATCTAGTTATCTCTTTAGATGGTTGATTTTCTTATTATCATCACCTGTTATAACAATATCATCAACATAAACAATTAGTATTGAGATTCCTTTGCTAACTTTGAAAAATAATGTATGGTCATTTTTACTTCTACTGTAACTGAACCCAATTATGCCTTCACTACCCGTGGGGACTGTTTTAGTTCATATAATGCCTTCTTGAGAAAGCACACTTTATCAGTTTCATAAAGGTTTGTAAACCTTGTGGTATCTCTATATATACTTCTTCATTAAGATCCCCTTGAAGAAATGCATTCTTGATATCCAATTGCCACATTTTCCATCCTTTGTTTGCTACTATGGTGACAAGCACTCTTATTGAAGTCATTTTTGCCACAGGGGCAAATGTATCGTTATAGTCAATCTCATAAGATTGACTATATCCCTTTGCTACAAATCTTGCCTTCTAGTGATCAATTTCCCAAGATGGTTTGTATTTTACTGTATACACCCATATAAAGATTGTTCTTTGTTTCTTCTTGGATTTATCGAACAGTACCCTCTTATGCAAGTGATGTTTAGGCTCATAAGTTACAGGGAGATACAACCTACAAATGCATCTAAAATACAAAGTTCCAAACTATGACTGGTTTCCTTGTAATTCTATGTTATGCATTTGAAGGAGCTTGTCCAAACCATAAAATGGAAAACCACCTAAGCCGTCAATGATCATATTTGCAGTCATTCACATCTGCACAAGTGTATCTACCAAAGAAAAATGGCTAGAAGATATGTTTCCGCCAAATATATGCTAAACTCACATGCCTAACTGCTTTTGTTTCTCTTACCTATGCAATGAATCTTTTTTCCAGAGACCTAGTAGAGGTCTTGTTGAGATCCACATAAATGTAGTGCCTACCTAAATCACCTCCTATAATGTCAAGACATATTTTATTCATGATTGAGCATGATAAACTTGATACAACCTTCAGACCAAATAAATAACTCATACAGACCTTGTAACCCCTTCTAAGAAACTCCATGGAGCTTCCCTGTTCTTCTTGTAGACCAAGAACCCTCACAAGCTCTTCCTTTGCCTGAATTAGAGCATGAACCATTAAATTATCCCCGCTAAACAGAGAATAATAGAATACATGGTTCAGAAAGCATTACCTCATTGAGTGTGAAACTACTAGAACTTTCAGCAACACAAACATAAGGACCATCTTCTTGCTTGAGCATCACCTGCCAAGGGCCTGAAAATGTTGAAGATAAAAAACAAAAATTAGAGTTCATAAAAGACTTTAGATAATGAGAAGGTCAAAGTTTTGCGCGTTTCTTCCTAGCACTGAGTCCACAAACACGGGTAAGGTTTGAGACAGTCAGGAGCTTAAAAGAATATCATGGTTTATTTCAAGACTTGAAATATAATCATATATACTCTTGAACCCATACTTTTGTTAGGCTGCAATTATGATATTTGAGGCATTTTGAGAGGACATGAAATTGTAAAACGTGAAGTGATTTTGATTATACACACAACCATCCTGAGATCAGAGAAGCTCTGAAGTATGTCGTGGATGAATTGGGCGGAGCTGAATGTAAAGCCTGAATGATCTGGACACAAGGAAAGCATGGTCAAACAAGTAACACGTATAATTCGAACACGTCCCTTTGCTCTGCCATGGGTTGGATATCGGGCAAAGAATGTGACAAAAGTTGGATGTGATTCTTACCTGCTTGTCTGACAACTAGAGATTGCAATAATTAACCCAGTAGCATTAGCCTATAGGGAGCTACCCCTCGGCTAGTGTAAGCTTACAAACTTCCAGTGTATCAAATGGTGAGGAATGGGTTTGGAAGGGACGCATATGACACTAGAAAGCCGAAGTAGATATAAAGTGCTTAGCAGAGTTAAGGTAAAATTGTTGGTCCAAGAATATCTAAGGCACAAGAAAAAACTTGAACCATCTGGGCCCAATGATTCCAAGACCCGATTGAGTACTTTTTCATCTGTACTTCTGCATCTGATGAATTGGCAGCCTGTTCAGGCCACAAATAACAAAACTATATCATTAAGAACTTCGGATTGCCAAATAATTTCCTAAGCACATATAGAACAAATATAGGAAATTTGTCTAAGGCGCTCTTCAAACCATTATTTACATGACAAAGTAGGCCTCCAAATAAGCACACTTCAAGTAATCTCTAAGAGCCTACTGTTACTTAGGATCTGTTAGAATACAAGCCTCTGAAATCCAAAATATCCAATATCGGAACCAAGGCTTCTGCTCAGTAATTATCTATGACGAAAAAAGCTGTCCTTGAGAACTCTTCCTTGAATACTTTGTGCCTTTTGGGTATATAAATTCCCAGTATAAGGTTTTGAAGTGTTCACTAATGAAAAAGGAAAGCACAAATGCCATGCACTGTGGACAATAGTATCATCCACGATGTATAGTTCATACCAGGATACTGGCGGAATACTGCACCACTATAGTTTATGATAAAAGGTGCAACTGCAACTGTCTGCATGCAAGTTAAGAGAAAAAGACGTTACTGCATATTTTTCAAAAGATAACTCTTTCTGTGAGGGTAATATATCCATTTCTATTTCCATTAAATTTCAAACACTAGAATTGGTATATGCTATGAAAAGCTACCTTGGAGTAGTCTCTGACGCGAATATAGAACACAGGCACAAACTGAGAGAGAAACCGATAATGAAGATTCTTAGAAGGGAACCCGAGGAGGCTCAAGTCAGCACTGCAGAAATAAGCATATTCTTGAAACTGCTTTAGGTACACATAGTAGGAACATATTGAAGGTTAACCTATCACGGGATTCTTACCGTAGTGTGTCCAACTCCAAATTAAAAAGAAGACATGGTGTTGACGGAGCAAATTTTCCCTACAAATTTGCAACAAACGTTTGAAAAGATCAATTAGAAGCACATTCAATAAAGAATTCAAAGGTGTCAAGAGCAGGGAAATTGTTGAGGGAAAATATCATGGATAAGAATTCAAAGGTGTCAATTATCAAGGGACAACTGCCCTTTTCCTGTTTAACCTACAGATCTGACAATAGAGATCAACGTTGCTAGATCTCTAAGAAAGCCCTTAAGACATTGGGATAGGGCTTTACCAGTCACATAGATGGTCACAGTTCGAAGCCCATGGGTTTGCATTGGAGAATAAACCAGAGCCCAGTGTATCCGGTGGTTCAAGTACAAATATTGCTCAGATAAAGTTCCATGAAAATAAAAGATCCGAAGACTTGTAACTGGTGGTTGTTAGAAGCCATACCACGTAATCCTCTATAATTGGAAGGTCACGTGTACTACAATTTATAAATATATACAGCGACGGTGATTCATCAGAAACCTGCTGCTCTGAAAGAAGAAGAACATGCACAAGTTAAAATACAAAGTTACAATTGGTACATGGTGCATTAAGAGAATATGGTGGCTGCATGACTCTGAAAAGAACATTGTCTTCTATTTTAGAAAAACTAAAATACACCTAAAAAATGAAATCACTCTAAAGAATTGTTAAAAGGGCACCTAAGAATGAGCAAATTCCGAAAGCAATCCTACTTTTTCATATTGTTAAATGTGTTGATGAACTACAAAGAATCGATGCAACAACAATAGAAGAAAGGAGATTGAAGGTGCAGCTCCTTTTCTTGTATGGCGGTTCTCTCTCTCTCTCTCTCTCTCTCTCTCTCTCTCTCTCTCTCTCTCTCTCTCTCTCTCTTTATTTCATCTTCTTTCTAATGGTGGCTGCTCATTAGCTCAAAAGACTGTTATACCCCTAATAAGTGACTTCTAATAAAGTACCTTTAAAAACAGAAAATTACAGCACACTAGCACACTTTAATTTTGACCTTAAAGAACTTTAACTATGACTAATCTAGGTCCTATCTATGACCTTAAAGCACACTAGCACACTAATGTTTCTCTTCATAGTTCCAATTTTCTATTCACTTTTTTCTTAGACTCCTCCACTAATACATGTCATCTGCAAATAACATACACCAAGGTACTTCATCTTGAATATGTTTTGTTAACTCATCCATCACCAATATAAATAAGTATGGACTTAAAGTTGATCCTTGATGTAACCCAATATTAACTTCAAAGAAGTATGTCATTCTTTCATGAGTCCTCACACATGTTTTTGTACCATCATACATGTTTCTTATAAGGTTAATATATGTCAATGGGATACCTCTTTTTTCCAAAGTTCTCCAAAGAACCTCCCTCGGTACCCTATCATAAGTTTTTTCTAGATCAATAAATATCATGTAAAGGTCTTTCTTTTTTGTCTAAAATGTTCATACGACGTTTCAAAAGGTGAATCACTTTAATAGTAGATTTGCCTCGCATGAATCCAAATTGGTTCTCCGTTGTACTTATACTTGTCTTAACCTACGTTCAATAATTCTTTCCCATAATTTCATAGTATGGCTCATTAACTTCATACCTCGATAATTCGCACAATTTTGAATGTCTCCCTTGTTCTTATATATGGGTATAAGTGTACTTGCTCTCCATTCCTCGGGCATCTTTTGGTTTTTCCATATTTCATTAAATAGTCTTGTAAGCCAAGTGATTCCTATTTCTCCTACTATTTTCAAAACTTCTATAGGAATATTGTATGGTCCTACCGATTTACCATCCTTTATATGTTTAAGAGCCTCTTTAACTTCATTTTTTTTAATACGTCGGTAGAAATTGTGGTTTATATACTTTTCTGATTTGGCTAACTCTCCTAAGCTAATACTAACATCTTTATTTTCATTAAAAAGCTTATAAAAATAGTTTTTCCATCTATTTCTTATATCATCATTTGCCACTAGAATTTTTTCATCCTTGTCTTTCATGCATCTAACATAATTAAGATCTTTAGTTTTCTTATCTCTATCCCTCGCTATCCTAAAAATATCTCTTTCACCCTCTTTTGAATTGAGTTTTTTATATAATTCCTCCCAAATTTTAGCTTTTGCTTCACTCACAACTTTTTTCGCTTCCTTCTTTGCTTTCTTATAAGCCTCTAAAGTTTCACTAGTTTTCTTAACATAATGTAATTTGTAACATGTCCTCTTTGCCTTGATTTTATTTTGCACTACTTCACTCCACCACCAAGCTTCTTTTTGTGCCAGTACACCTCCCTTAGATACACCTAACACATCTTTCCTCACTTTCCTAATATGTATAGCCATATTGTTCCACACATGACAGGGTGTACCAACATAATTCCAAACATCTCCTTGAAGGACTTTTTGTTTAAATATATCTTCTTTCTCGCTTTTGAGGTTCCACCATTTAGTCTGAATAGCTCGATGCACTCTTTTCTTCTTTGTCCATTTTTTTATTTGTAAATCCATAACTAAAAGTCAATATTGGGTGGTTAAGCTTTCTCCTGGAATTACCTTACAATCTTTACAACACGCTCTTTCTTTTTTTCTACAAATAAAGTAATCAATTTGTGTTTGTGATAAGCCACTCTTATAAGTAATTAAATGTTCATCTCATTTTTTGAAGATTGTATTGACTATAAAGAGATCAAATGCCATAGCAAAATTTAAAATCTCCCTACCTTCCTCATTTATATCCTAAAAACCAAAGTTTCCATGAATCCCTTGATATCCTATTGCCTCTTTACCGACATGTCCATTTAAGTCTCCTCCTAAACAAATCATCTCCCTTTGTGGTATCTTTTGAATCACCTTATCTAACTCTTCCCAAAAAGTTGTCTTTATACTATCTTCTAGTCCTACTTAGGGTACATAAGCAGAAACTATATTTAAAACTTCTGCTCCTAACACTAATTTCAACGTCATGATTCGGTCACCATATTGTTGTATGTCTACTACACTATCCTTTAAAACTTTATTTATGATAATACCAACTCCGTTTCAAGCCTTTTCTTTACCTGAGTACCATAATTTAAAACCTATATGGTTGTATCCTCTATCTCCTTTGCTTTTTCTCCAACCCATTTTGTCTCTTGTAAACATAGAATATGAATCTTTCTCCGAATCATAGTATCTACCACCTCCATTAGCTTATTAGATAATGTTCCGATATTCCAAGAACCAATACGAATCTTATTATCTAGGACTACCTTCCTTACCCCCCGCATCCGTCCATAATCAAAATGCGGAGACTCTCTCTGAATTTTTTCACTACATTCGAGCGGCAATGTACCGGGACTAACTTCTTTACCCACACCCGTTCATGATGTAGGAACCCTCTCTGCAATTGATTCACTACATTCGGATGAAAATGTAGTGGCCCTTGCTTACTTATTATTGCATTACATTCGGGTGAAAATGTAGTGGCCCTTGCTTACTTATTATTGCATTCGCGTCGCTAGGCAGGGACGCCCCAAAGCAATGCTTGTACACCATTTAGTTATGGATTTATAAATAAAAAAATAGACCAAGAATAAAAGAGTGCATCGAGCTATTCAGACTAAATGGTGGAACCTTAAAAGTGAGAACGAAGATATATTTAAAAAGAAAGTCATTCTAGGAGATGCTTGGAATTATGTTGGTACACCTTGTGATACGTGAAACAATATGGCTATACATATTAGGAAAGTGGCAAAAGATGTGTTAGGTGAATCTAAGGGAGGTATACCGGCACAAAAAGAAGCTTTATGGTGGAGTGAAGTAGTGTAAAATAAAATCAAGGCAAAGAGGGAATGTTACAAATTATATTATGCTAAGAAAACAAGTGAAACTTTAGAGGCTTACAAGAAAGCAAATGAAGCAAAAAAGGTTATTAATGAAGCAAAAGCTAAAATTTGGGATGATTTATATAAAAAACTCAACTCAAAAGAGGGTGAAAGAGATATTTTTAGGATAGATAGCACTAGAGATAAGAAAACTAAAGATCTTAATTCTGTTAGATGCATCAAAGACGAGGATGAAGAAATTCTAGTGGCAAATGATGATATAAGAAATAGATGAAAAAACTATTTTTATAAGCTTTTTAATGAAATTAAAGATGTTAGTATTAGCTTAGGAGAGTTAGCCAAATCAGAAAAGTATATATAAACCACAATTTTTAGTGACATATCCAAAAGAATGAAGTCAAAGAGGCTCTTAAACATATGAAGGGTGGTAAAGCGGTAGGACCATACAATATTCCAATAGAATTTTGGAAAATACTAGGAGAAATAGGAATCACTTGGCTCACAATACTATTTAATGAAATATGGAGAAACCAAAAGATGCCTGAAGAATGGAGATCGAGTACACTTATACCCGTATATAAGAACAAGGGAGACATTTAAAATTGTGTCAATTATAGAGGTATCAAGTTAATGAGCCATACTATGAAATTATGGGAAAGAATTATTGAACGTATATTAAGACAAGTATCAAGTACAACAGAGAACCAATTTGGATTCATGTCAGACAGATCTACTATTACAGTGATTCACCTTTTGAGATGTCTTATAAAATATTTTAGAGCAAAAAAGAAAGACCTTCACATGATGTTTATTGATATAGAAAAAGCTTATGATAGGGTACCGAGAGAGGTTCTTTGGAGAACTTTGGAAAAAAGAGGTATCCCATTGACATACATTAATCTTATAAGAGACATGTACGATGGGGCAAAAACATGTGTGAGGACTCATGGAAGAATGATATACTTCTTTGAAGTTAATATTGGGTTACATCAAGGATCAAATTTAAGTCGATACTTATTTATAATGGTGATTGATGAGTTAACAAAACATATTCAAGATGAAGTACCTTGGTGTATGTTATTTGCAGATGACATTGTGTTAGTGGAAGAGTCTAAGGAAAAAGTTAATAGAAAATTGGAACTATGGAGAGAAGCATTAGAAAAAAAGGCCTCCAACTTAGTAGAACAAAGACAGAATATATGGATTGTAAGCTTGATCATTTGGTTACTTTAAAGGAAATAGAAATTAAAATTGGCATACATTGCATCCCCCAAAAGGAAAGGAGCATCTTGTATTCTTTATGATAATAAGATATCATTAAAGTTAAAAGGTAAATATTATAGAGCAGCAATTAGACCTGCCATAAGGTATTATTTGGGATAAGAAGATACCATTAAAGTTAAAAGGTAAATATTATAGAACAACAATTAGACCTTCCATGTTTTATGGTTCTGAGTGTTGGACATTTAACCATCAACATGTACAAAAGATGTCTGTGACAGAAATAAAGATATTGAGATGGATGAGTGGTCATACAAGAAAATACCGTATACATAATGAGGTTATTAGAAACAAATTAGGAGTGATATCAATAGAGGATAAAATGAGAGAACATCATTTAAGATGGTTTAGACATATAGAAAGAAGATCACAAGAAGAACCTATAAGAAGGTATAAAAAACTAAATTTGAAAAGTATTAAAAGAGGTAGAGGACGACCATAAAAGTGTTGGAAAGAAACAATAAAGAATGATCTAGCTTATTGTGAGTTAACTGCTAACATGGCACACGATAGAGCTTTGTGGAAACAAAGAATCCATGTAGCCGACCCCATCTAGTATGGGAAAAGGCTTAGTTGTTGTTGTTGTTGCTCTATAGTTCTTTCTTATTAATAATGAATGATTGATAACTATATTGTATTTGATATTCTTGATAGTGTGGATATTCTTTTTTTATAGACAAATGCAAAAAGATGTAATAAGGCCAAGAAAGGTATCATATGACCCAGTGAGCTACGTAAATGTTGATATTCTTAATGATTGGGTCGAAGAGGAGGAGTCTCCCATCAATTTAGAGGATGAAAACTGGAGGGCACTCCAAGCCAAAGAATAACTTGGAGTTGGAGATGATAATGAGGATGAAGGTGTTGGATGGGCGGATCCAATTATGGAGGAAGAGGGAGGAGATGATGATAATGATGGTGATGGTGATCCTGAGTTTTAATTGCTTGATTTCATTATCATTATCTCTAGTGATGATGATAACATCCACATAAACCACCAAGATGCATATGCCTTCACCCTTTCTTACAGGCATGGTGTGGTCACTAAATCGCTAAATCGCTCAAACCATGCACAAGGTGATTTTTTCAATCCATATATTGCCTTCCTTAGTTTAAATACCCGATATTTGTATTGTCATCGTAGGTCCCTAGTGGTAAATCCATATAAATTTCTTCATTTAGTTGCCCTTGGAGAAATGCATTTTTAACATCGAGTTGCTACACTTTCCACCCTTTGTTTGTAGCTATAATGATAATTACTCTTATGGTTGCCATTTTCACTACTGGTGTAAAGGTTTTAGTATAGTCTAACTATAGCCCTTTGCAACTAATCGTGCTTTGCATCTCTCAATACTACTATTACCATCGTTTTCTTTCGAGTAATGACTAGGATCACCATAAACTTCACCTTTCAACCATTTATTCGTCTCGAGATGTGTGTGGGATGGCTCAAGATGCGTGCAACAATTATGGTTGCCTTGGATTTGTTATGCTTCACTTTTGCATAGGATGATGGTAGATGTATTGAATCTTGTCCAAAGTAGTCTTATAATGGATTTTCTCACCTTTTTCCATTGATTAGGGTTTATACACAAATCCTAACCAAAAGAAAAATCTTTTTCCGGACTCGTGCACTTCCCATGGCCTAGAAATCGAGGCCCCTCTCTTATACCATGTTGAATATTTCATGAACTACGAAGAATCGATGCAACAATAATAGAAGAAACGAGATTGAAGGTTGCAACTCCTTTTCTTGTATGGTGGTTGTCTCTCTCTCTTTATTCCATCTTTTCTCTAATGAGTGGTTGCCCATTAAGTTAATATACAACAACAACAACTAAGCCTTTTCCCATACTAGACGGGGTCGGCTACATGGATTCTTTGTTTCTACATATCCCTATCGTGTGCCATGTTAGCAGTTAACTCACAATAAGCTAGATCATTCTTTATTACTTCTTTAACACTTTTGTGGTAGTCCTCTAGCTCTTTTAATACTTTCTAAATTTAGATTTTCATACCTTCTTACAGGTTCTTCTTTTGATCTTCTTTCTATATATCCAAACCATCTTAAACATCCAAACCATCTTAAACGATATTCTCTAATTTTATCCTCTATTAGTGTCACTCCTAATTTGTTTCTAATAACCTCATTATGTATACGGTCTTTTCTTGTATGACCACTCATCCATCTCAACATCTTCATTTCTGTCACACACATCTTTTGTACATGTTGATGATTAATTGCCCAACACTCAGAACCATAAAGCATGGCAGGCCTAATTGCCTAATTGCTGCTCTATAATATTTACCTTTTAACTTTAATGGTATATTCTTATCACAAAGAATACCTTATGCTCCTCTCCATTTTAACCGACCAACATTAATTCTATGCATAACATCTCCATCAATTCCTCCATCACTCTGAAAAATTGACCCTGGGTATTTATAACTTTCCTTTTAGGAGATGCAATGTGTGTCAATTTTAATTTCTATGTACTCTAAAATAACCAAATGATCAAACCTATATTCCATATTTTCTGTCTTTGTTCTACTAAGTCGGAAGCCTTTGCTTTCTAATACTTCTCTCCATAGTTCCAATTTTCTATTAACTTTTTCCTTAGACTCCTCCACTAATACAATGTCATCTACAAATAACATACACCAAGGTACTTCATCTTGAATATGTTTTGTTAACTCATCAATCACCATTATAAATAAGTATGGACTTAAAGTTGATCCTTGATGTAACCCAATATTAACTTCAAAAAAGTTTGTCATTCCTTCATGAGTCCTCACACATGTTTTTGCACCATCATACATGTCTCTTATAAGGTTAATGTATGTGAATGGAATACCTCTTTTTTCCAAAGTTCTCCAAAGAACCTCCCTCGGTACTCTATCATAAGCTTTTTCTAGATCAATAAATATCATGTGAAGGTCTTTCTTTTTTGTCCTAAAATGTTTCATAAGACGTCTCAAAAGGTGAATCACTTTAACAGTAGATATGCCTGACATGAATCCAAATTGGTTCTCCGTTGTACTTGATACTTGTTTTAACCTATGTTCGATAATTCTTTCCCATAATTTCATAGTATGGCTCATTAACTTCATACCTCGATAATTCGCACAATTTTGAATGTCTCCTTTGTTCTTATATATGGGTATAAGTATACTTGCTCTCCATTCCTCGGGCATCTTTTGGTTTTTTCATATTTCATTAAATAGTCTTGTGAGCCAAGTGATTCCTATTTCTCCTACTATTTTCCAAACTTCTATAGGAATATTATCTGGTCCTACCGATTTACCATCCTTTATATGGTTAAAAGCCTCTTTGACTTCATTTTTTTTAATACGTCGGTAGAAATTGTGGTTTATATACTTTTCTGATTTGGCTAACTCTCCTAAGCTAATACTAACATCTTTATTTTCATTAAAAAGCTTATAAAAATAGTTTTTCCATCTATTTCTTATATCATCATTTGCCACTAGAATTTTTTCATCCTTGTCTTTCATGCATCTAACATAATTAAGATCTTTAGTTTTCTTATCTCTATCCCTAGCTATCCTAAAAATATCTCTTTCACCCTCTTTTGAGTTGAGTTTTTTATATAATTCCTCCCAAATTTTAGCTTTTGCTTCACTCACGGCTTTTTTCGCTTACTTCTTTACTTTCTTATAAGCCTCTAAAGTTTCGCTAGTTTTCTTAACATAATGTAATTTGTAACATGTCCTCTTTGCCTTGATTTTATTTTGCACTACTTCACTCCACAACCAAGCTTCTTTTTGTACCGGTACACCTCCCTTAGATACACCTAACACATCTTTTGTCACTTTCCTAATATGTATAGCCATATTGTTGCACACATGACAGGGTGTACCAACATAATTCCAAACATCTCCTTGAAGGACTTTATATTTAAATATATCTTCTTTCTCGCTTTTGAGGTTCCACCATTTAGTCTGAATAGCTCGATGCACTCTTTTCTTCTTTGCCCATTTTTTTTATTTGTACATCCATAACTAAAAGTCGATGTTGGGTGGTTAAGCTTTCTCCTGGAGTTACCTTGCAATCTTTACAACACGCTCTATCTTTTTTTCTACAAATAAAGTAATCAATTTGTGTTTATGATAAGCCACTCTTATAAGTAATTAAATGTTCATCTCATTTTTTTAAGATTGTATTGACTATAAAGAGATCAAATGCCATAGCAAAATTTAAAATCTCCCTACCTTCCTCATTTATATCCCCAAAACCAAAGTTTCCATGAATACCTTGATATCCTAATGTCTGTTTTTAAGTTGATATACATAATATAATTCAAAAGACTGTCATACCCCTAATAAGTGACTTCAAATAAAGTACCTTTAAAAACAGAAAATTAAAGAACACTTTAATGATGATCTTAAAAGTACTTTAACTACAACTAATTTAGGTCTATCTCAACAAAATGAACCTATATTATGCAATTTTATCAAAATTGGCCTCTATCCTGTGATAAAAATAGCCTATGTTGGGTTAGTTGATTAAGTTTACACATTTACCCCCCAAGACACTTGTCCATGTTAGACTTACCCTTTTAGGTTTACATGAATCCCCTTACAGTTATGCTGAATAATGAGAAAACAGAAGGCCTTCAAGGGTTCAATGGTAATCACAAGTTCTTAACACACATTTGATGGCGCACTTTTTGAAGGTAGCCTGTATACCTTTTCTTTTAGCACAAACAAATAGGTGCACTTTCTATTATATGCAAAAGGCAGTGCTCTTTTGTAATTCCACAATTCTAAATTAGGTGTGCTTTTTCATTAGTAGCACTTCTTTAGGTGAACTTTTGAAAATCAGGTGCTTTTTTATTATCGAAGTTCAAGCACCTGAAGTGGATTCAAATTTGCATACTTTCAGTTAGTATGGAAACACTACTTCGTCCAAATAAAATATTACAGTGGGGGGGAGAATTCGAGATCATGTTTCTATTCTCTAGTAACTGAAATGAAAAATATGGTGGAGTTTAGAAGGCAATGATTTGGAAATTTCTCCTCATAAATTTCCTATCTTTGAAAACATATGATGTATTGAAGAAACACATAAAAACAACCAAGAGAACATCCATAAGCTGTCAGAACACTGAGCTATATCCACTTGACTAAGCTAAGATTTGTGTAACAAAAAAATCTGCAATACTGATAAGGAAATAAAGCCACGTTCTAAGAGTGGATTCAGTAACACATGCTTAAGACCCAACAGGCTGCAATGCTATCTCAATCTCAAGACATGTTCATGAAATAGATGGCCTCAGCTATGTGGCCGCTATAATATATACTCCAGCAACAGTTTTTAACAGTTGCCTTTAACCAAGTTAGAGAAGGAATATAGGAAGTATAATGTCTTGTTGCTAGCCTGCAGAAATAAGAAGTGTGATTGCTTAACATCAGAGAGCAGGGAGTACGAAAGCCAACCTTCCCCATCTTCAGTAAAATCAAAATCCAATGTATATTGGATAGACTTAAAGAAATTTGATAAAGGCCCTCGTGGTACATTATCTAAACAGCCAAGTGCCAAGCTATTGACCTGAAACATGTGGAATTAGATTTAGAATTTTATTTTCCTTCATAAGCAATGGATGAAATTCACTTTTTTTCCTTTTGACAGGCAAGGTGGGGATAGGCAGGCCCCCTACAAGATGCACACTCGAGTATTGAGCTCCTCTGTTAGAGTTGATGAATTTAATCACTCTATTAAGCAAAATATTCATGAAATGAAGCAATACAGAAAGAAGTGGAAACTGGAAACTGGGAATCGGCGCCCTCTTGGCTGCCGCCCACACCTTCTTTATTTTCTCTTGCTTGGAAAACCTAATTACAATTAGGGCTGCTTTATAAAGGTTTATAACTTGAAAGACTGAAATGCCCTTAGCTAGACTCACTAATTACTAACTAAGTATAGTACCCAAATTGGATCTATATCTGATCCAATTTGGTTCCACATGATTAAACTGACTGATCTATTAATTAAACTAACCGACCCACTAATCTAAGGACTATGACCAACATACACAAATGACAAATATACATATTGATTCATTCCTTTTCACACGCCCCCTCAAGTTGGGTCTTGAAGACTTGAAATACCCAACTTGCTAAGAGTCTTCTTTAGGTTGCATGTAGACATGGGCTTGGTAAGAATATCTGCTAGCTGAGCTTCGGATCGAACATGTATAATGTTAAAGATTCCTTGTGCAACTTTTTCTCTAATAAAGTGACAATCAATTTCAATATGCTTGGTTCTCTCATGAAAAACTAGATTTGATGCTATTTGCAGTGCTTCCTTACTATATGTAAGAAAGTTGACTGGTATCATCTTTTTCAAACCAATTTCTTCCAATAGTGATAAAATCCATATCCTTCATGCATGCCAAGAGCAATTGCCCGATACTCTACTTCTGCACTAGATCGAGGCACTACAGTTTGTTTCTTGCTCTGTGAGGATACCACATTTCCTCCTAGATATACAATATAACGTGAGGTAGACTTCCTACCACTCTTAGCCTGATCAACATCAAAATAGATCTCTAATTCCATGGAAGAATGAGGAGTATACCATAAACCATAAGAGATAGTTGATTTCAAGTATCTAATAATATGAAATACCATGCTAATATGATGCTTAGAAGGAGAATGCATCCACCTGCTAACGTAACTGACTGCAAAACTGATATCTGGTTGAGTAATAGTGAGATAAATAAGTTTGCCTACTAATCTATGATATCTTTCAATATCTTCATATGGTTCTGATTTAGCTTCTTTGTCTTCTTTGGCAATCTCGATAGGAGTAGAACATATTCTATAATCTTCCATTTTTGTTTCTTTCAATAGATCCAGGACATACTTCCTTTGAGTTAGGAATAACATTTTCTCACTCTGTATAACTTAAATTCCTAAAAAATAGTGGAGCTTACCCAAATCTTTTAAGTCAAAGAGAGCATGTAATTCCTTTTTCGACTTAATAATACCTTCATCATCATCTCCGGTGATAATAATATCATCCACATACACAAGTAGTATAATAGTTTTTTCCTTTTGGTGGATAAATAGGGTATGGTCACTGATACACTGTTTGAATCCCAAACTGATAATACTGTCACTGAACTTTTGAAACCAAGCTCTAGGTGATTGTTTTAGTCCATAGATAAACTTCCTTAATTTATACACTGTATTGACATTCTGCTCTTGATAATACCCAGGAGGTAAATCCATGTAAATTTCTTCTGTGAGGTCTCTCTAAAGAAAGGCGTTTTTTACATCTAGTTGCCATAAGTTCCAACGAAGATTAACTGCAACACTGAGAATGATTCTGATTGTGTTCATCTTTGCTACTGGTGCAAAAGTTTTAGTATAATCAATACCATAAGATTGATTGTAACCCTTAGCTACTAGTCTTGCTTTATATCTGTCTATGTTTCCATATGCCTTATATTTCACAGAATATACCCATTTGCAACCCACTATTTTTCTATCTGGTGGTAGCTGTACCAATTCTCAGGTTCTGTTCTTTTCTAATGCTGAAATTTCATCTTTCATAGCAGTCTTCCATTATGAATATTGAGACGCATCTTCGAATGACGTGGGAATATGAGTATTATCTGCATTCATCACAAACAATTGATACTCTTTTGGATAGTTAGTATATGAAACCATCTTCTATAGTGCATATTTACCCTTATCACATTTTCCTTTTCTGAGAGCAATAGGTAAATCATCAAGATCAACAGTAGGATTTTGGGAAATTACCTAGGAGGGAATTGGAGTTGATTCAGGGTGAAAGCTTTGATCTTGGGTAGCAGACTAATCCTGAGCAAAAATTCTTCTCTCACCTCGAGTATAACTCTGCCATATTTTCTCTGGAACAAGGTGGGGCCTTTGCTGTTTCATTTTCAAACTCTAAGTGGTCTTCATTTGGTAGAATGGGGTACACCATAGGTGAGTATCTACCAAAAGTTTGACTTTCAGGTTTACCATAAAACGGTATGTTCTCATGAAATGTAACATCCATTGTAACATTCGATTTCCTTATTGGAGGATCATAACATTTATACCCCTTTTGAGTAGATGAATATCCTAAGAAGATGCACTTGACAGCTCTAGCATCTAGTTTATCTCTTAGACTACAGTGTATATGCACAAAACATGTACACCCAAAGACTTTTAGAGAAATGTGAAATGACTTTTAAGAAGGACACAAAGAATGAAATGGAGTATGGCCTTTTAGTACTTGACTGGGCATACGGTTGATAAGATAAACTGCAGTTAAAACTGCTTCCCCCAAAAAAAAAATTTGGAGCATCATAACCAATTAAGAGGGTTGTAGCCAGTGTTGTCCGTATCGCACTATATCGTGCAATACGTATCGTATCGTGGGCCACCACGATACGATACGGGGGCCCGTATCGCAAGTGCGAGAGTATCGCGCCGTATCGTGCGATACGGCCCGTATCGCACGATACGCCCTTAGACCCTTATAAAGGGTCCCGGCCCGAGAGAAACCCGCGATTTTTCGGGGGTTTCCTCTCTCCTTTTGGGTTCTTCAAGCTCCCTAAGAGTCGGTTTTCGCCTCCTTGGTGTTCAAAGCTCTAAAATCGTGCCCTACGGTATCCGTCCAAGCCTCCAAACTCGGATTTAGGTATATTTTTAATGTTTTTTTCTATTTTTTTCCTTTATATTTATTGTTTTTTGTGTTATTTCAGTTTTTTTTTTTTAATGACCAAATATGAAATAATTAAGTGTGTGTATACGATTTTTATTGCATTCATGAAGTGGGAGACACTCGATTTGAGTGTTATTTGAAGATTGGGGGATTTACGAAGTGCTTTTATTTTCAGGTTTTTGTTTGAATTAAAGTACTCCATTGAGATGGCAGGAAGGGGTGGTAGAGACTCTCATTCAAAGTTTGATGATCCGGCATGGCAGTGGGGTATACTAGTTGAGGGTTCAAGGTTAAAAATTAGATGTTTATTTTGTGAAAAGGTGGTTAGTGGTGGAATTTCAAGGTTGAAACACCACCTAGCAAGAACCAGAAAAGAAGTTACTCCATGCACAGGCAGAGTTAGAAGTGTGCCAGAAGGTATTAAATGGCAATGCTTGCAGATGATTGAGAGCATACAAGAAAGGAGACAACAAAAGGATGATTTTCAGATGTGTGAAGAAGCTGATGATGCTACTGCCACTGGAGTTGGATTCACTGATAGTTTGCCTTCAGATGTTAGAACAGATATTGGTAGTAGTAGTTCGCGAGCACCTAGTAGAGGAAAGAGGGTTGCAGCTGAAGACTTTGGAGGTGGCAGAAGAGGAAGTTAAGGAAGGAGTAGAGGAAGAGCTTCTTCTTCTAGCATACATTCGTTCTTTCCTCCTTCCACTATACCTGGTGCTCAGCCAGGAATTCGTGCTGCTATGGCTTCAGAACAACTGCACGATCAAGCAGACCTTGCAGTGGGCAGATGGTTTTATGATGCATGCATTCCATTTAATGCAGCAAACAGTTTTCATTTTCAGGCAATGGCAGATGTAATTACTAACATTGGTCCAGGATACAGGATGCCCTCTTATCAGAAGTTGAGAGGGAAGATATTAGATCAGATTGTGATTGAAGTGCAGCAACACTGTTCGACTTTGAGACAATCGTGGAAGGAAACAGGATGCACTATCATGGCAGATGGATGGACCGATAGGCGAGGAAGAACATTGCTAAACTTTCTTGTATATTGTCCTAAAGGACTCATGTTTTTGAGATCTCTAGATATGTCAGAGGAGAGGCACACTGCAGAGATCCTACGAGAGGAATTTGATAAGGTTATACAGGAGGTTGGGCTAGAAAATGTAGTCCAATTGATTACAGATAATGCAGCTAACTACAAAGCAGCTGGAAAGGAGTTAGCTGATATTTATGGGACTTTCTACTGGACACCATGTGCAGCCCATTGTTTAGATCTCATCCTCGAGGACATTGGTGAGATGGATGAAATAAAGGCAGCAACTTAGTGTTGCCAAGATATTACAAAATTTATTTACAACCATGCATTTGTTTTATGTATGATGAGGAGATACACAGAAGGTGCAGAGCTTCTTCGCACAGCTGCAACTCGGTTCGCAACAAACTTCTTATCTGTACAGAGTATTGTGAGACAGAAGCAAGCTTTAAAGAGAATGTTCTCCTCAGATGAGTGGCAACAATTTGCAGAGTTGCCACAAAATAGAAAGAACGGAAAGTTAAATGAGATTGCAGAAACGGTTTTTAGAAGTTCATTTTGGAATGCATGTATCATATTATTGAAAATTACTTATCCTTTAGTGAAAGTTTTGAGATTGGCTGACAGCGAGGAGAAACCATCTATGGGCTACCTTTATGAAGCCATGGACAGGGCAAAAGAAGCGATCAGAAATAACTTTAATGGAAAAAAAAGAGATTATGTGCCCGTGTGGAAAATAATTGATAGTAGATGGAATAAACAATTGCATCAGCCTATTCATGCAGCAGCCTACTATCTAAACCCATCATTGAGGTACTCAGCAACCTTCAAAAGGGACAGTGAGGTTAATCGAGGAATCATTGAATGCATCGACAGATTAGTCCCTGATGAGAGCATAGCAGATGCGATACATCGAGAGATGGAGATATATGATAATGCTCTTCACTTGATGGGTTTGCCTGTTGCAATTCGCAACCACTCTACGATGCATCCAAGTACATTGTTTATTTTCATATTTAAGTTGCATCTTACATTACTGTGGATTATTATGTCTCTAATGTTTATATTTTTTTTACAGATGTATGGTGGAATAGGTTTGGAAGTGATTGTCCAAACCTTAGAGATTTTGCAGTTAGAGCCTTAAGCCAAACCTGTAGTGCAACGGGTTGTGAAAGAAATTGGAGTATTTTTGATCACATCCATACAAAAAAGCGCAACAGGTTGGAACACAAAAGGCTTAATGATTTGGTTTATATTCGTTGTAACATGCGCCTTCGTGAAAGGTAATGTTGTATTACTTTCAAATTTTCAATTCGATATTATTTAACTTCAGTTTTAAATTGTTAATATTACTTACTAATTGTTTATCTTTGTTTGTGTCGTAGGCAATTAAAAAAAGTAAATAGAGAAGAAAGTCAATTCGATCCAATAAGTTTGGATAATTTTGAGATATTAGAAGATTGGGTTATGGAAGACACTGAAGAAAATGCCCTCCTAACAGAAGAAAACGTTGCATGGATTAATTTGGAAGGAGCGCAATAACATTATGGAGATGAAGAATTTGATTTTGAAGAAGAAGGTGTGGGCATGGCTGATGATGATGAGGATCTGCAATAAGGAGAAGATGAAGATTATTTAGTTGATGATCCTGATTACAATTTGTAAAATGTAACATTATATGTAACTGTAGTGTACTGTAAAGTGTAAATTATGTCTGTATTTTATTTTTTGGATTCAAAATATGTAAATTTGGATGCAATTGTTCAATGTTGAATGCTCAATCGGTACTAAACTTACATTATATGAATTTAAAGCAATTATCAGATTTTTCTTGATTTTTTCCTGATGTTTTTCGATTTTTTATTATTTTTTATTAATTTTTAATTAATTTTTGTATTATTTTAATATTAAAGTACGATACGATACGCCCATATCGTGGAGCCCAGCGATACACGATACGATACGCGTCAAACAACACTGGTTGTAGCTACTTCCAAAATATGTCGATTCTTCCTTTCTGAAACACCATTTTGCTGTGAAGAATAAGGACATGAGGTCTCATGTAAAATTCCCCGATCTGAAAAATATGACTTGAGTGATTGGGACATAAATTCCCCACCATTATCACTCTGAAATATCTTAATAGGTTTTTGGAATTATGAATGCACAAACTGACAATAGATAGGAATAATATTCCTCACTTTCTCTTTCGTTTTCATGAGATAGATAACAGTAAAACGAGTACAATCATCAATGAAAGAAATGAAGTATTTATGACCATGTAAGTAAGTAATAGAGCAGGGGCCCCATATATCAGAATGAACAAGCTCAAAAGGCATTCATGATTTTTCTTGATTCAAAGGAAATGAAATACGGTGGTGTTTTGCCTTCTGGCATGTTTCACAGTTCAACTACAAATTATTATAAGTAAAAAATTTAAGTAAAAGGCTTCTAATTTTTGAAAGAGGTAGATGCCCTAATCTCTGATGCCATAAAGATAGATCTTATTTCTGCTTTTCTGTAAATGTCACTGTCTGAAATATTGTCATTCTTGCCTCCTCATAGATATAGAGCCTTCTTGTCATGCTACCTTGACCAAAGATCCTCTCCGTCCCTGAAAAAAACACCCAGATGAATCAAAGATTACTTTACATTTAAACTCTTGGGTAATTGCAAATACTGATAATAAATTAACTGAAATATTGGAAACATGTAAAACATTCTGCAATACTCCAAGCGGTGCAGTAATACTTCATTTCCCAATAATGGGTGTATAGGATCCATCGGCCAGTCTAATGTTAATTTTACCTAGAGTCAACTAGTAATTATCAAAGAATTCTCTTTTACCCACCATATGATCAGTAGCTCCAAAGTCAATTATCCAGATTGTGAGATGTGAAGTGTTTACATTACCATGAGCCATAAATGAGAAGGGGTATATGGAAGTAGAAGTAGAAGTGGAAGTGGAAGTGGAAGCAGAATCATCCGGTCGAGCCTTTAACATTTCAACCTCTTTTTTCATATCTGTCAATAAATCTGCACTGCTCTCTATAGTTTGTTTTCCACTCTGATCACTGCTAAAGTAAGCTCTGTTAGGCCTATGCTGATAATATGAAGGTTTACCTACAAGTTCCCAGCATGACTCCTTCGTGTGTTTTGATTTCCCACAATGTCTACAAGTTAGTTTATCTCTTTCTTCTAAGAAAACTGATGACCTGCCTCTACCATGACCATAGCCTCCTCTACCACGAGAATATGAGGAGGTAGAGGAATTTCTTCCTACAAATGCAGTTGTTTCTGAACTGGGCTTCATTTCTTTTTTTAGACATTTCTTGTCCTCTTCTCTAAGTAGAAGAGAATATACTGTACTAAGAGATAAAGTTCTCTACTGAGTATATTATTCTTAACGGCCTAAGAGAAATGCCCCACAAAAGATCAAAAACTTTTCGTTCTTCGAACTCTTCATTTCGTTCATGAGTATACAGTTGACATTTGGTTTTGGAATAAAGATGTAGTTCTTCCTATAAGCCTCAGAGTTCAGCATAATACTCACTAACTGATCATCCACCCTGTCTACATTTTCTAATTTTCTCGATGAGATCATATTTCGTGGCTATATTCTTTCTCTGAGCGTATGCATCCTAAGCAGTCAACCAAATATCATTGGCAGTTTCCAAAAACATGAATGTACTTCCAATAGAATGTATCATTGATTGTAGGAGCCAAGCACTAACAAGTGCATTTTTCCTATGCCATCTTGCATAAAGCGGATCTGTTGGTGGTGGTTGAAGAATATCTCCCGTAAGGTAATCCCAACACCCCCTGACCATTACAACAAGTTCAATGTATGTGGCTCATTATAGATAATTCTTTCCATCCAACTTAGTATTGGTGATTTGAAAGACTTTCCCTTTGTCTCCAGTAATATTGTCACTTTCTTCTGTCATCTTGTTTCTATCCATCAATATTATAGGTTACTGATAATCCCCTCCTTTTTTTTTATGATGTGCAGGTGAACCACGACAAGAGTCTTGGGGACTGATTTTTATCCTGTTATAGGTCACACGTGGATGGATATTGATGTGCAATCAGCCACTGTTGTACTTCACCGTTGATGGAAAACAAGAAGAACCAATTCCAGGTGGTATTTTTCCTTAAACGAATTCATAAAAGATAACTGAATATTCAATATGTTGTTAGACACAAGGGGCAGACGTGATCTTTTGAGGAAAAAACAGATGAGATCCTTTTTTTTTTTTGAGAAATACTTATGTGCGTTAGTAAAGTTTCTTGTGGGTGACTTGATCCTAGTGCTTGCGTGTTTCTGCCTTGATAACTATATGGTGTCTGCACCCTTCAGGGGCGATGGCTGTGGGATGTTTACCTTGAAAGTGGGTCTGCGCACATTGGAAGATGATCACGTTTGCTTGAATAAATATTAGGCAGTCAGCCTTGGGCCAGGGATATAACTTTCCTTGTTTTTCTTCAATATTTTTTCACGTTTTTTGTTGTGTTGCAGGCTGCCACAGCTTATTCTTGACAGTGATCGACTTTTCCACCAGATTGTATGAACTTAAGGTAATTTCAATAAAAAAACTCTGATACTATGATGAATTTAATCACTCTATTAAGCAAAATATTCATGAAATGAAGCAATACAAAAAGAAGTGGAAACTGGAAACTGGGAATCGGCGCCCTCTTGGCTGCCGCCCACACCTTTATTTTCTCTTGCTTGGAAAACCTAATTACAATTAGGGCTGCTTTATACAGGTTTATAACTTGAAAGACTGAAATGCCCTTAGCTAGACTCACTAATTACTAACTAAGTACGGTACCCAAATTGGATCTATATCTGATCCAATTTGGTTCCACACGATTAAACTGACTGATCTATTAATTAAACTAACCGACCCAGTAATCTAAGGACTATGACCAATATACACAAATGACAAATATACATATTGATTCATTCCTTTTAACAAGAGTCCCCCTAGCCAGTGAGCTATGCCCCTTGGGGCAATAGTGCATTCACTTTTGAAAGTGAGATGGAGTAGATTTTTCATTTACGAGGAGAAAAGCAAGCTGCAAGGAAAACACTGAGACCAAAATGCTATCACTGCAGCTCTATATGAACGTTGCCAAAGCAAAAGTACAGACGGCAAGAATCAATATTTATTGTAGATCCTCCTCTTAATACACCTTAGTAGATGAAGATATCATGCTAGATCCCTAAACAGCAACAAACCTTCAGTGAGAAGTTTCAAAATGCTTTTCAAAGCTTTGTTTTGCTATAAGTTTACTAATGGAGGCCCTCGTGCATCCATCCCATACTACTAAGTTTGGATTAGAAAGTGAACAGCGATCATGGAACCAAATTTACATAGAAAGCACAAGAACACAATCCAGCTTCTCTTCCCACTCAAAATTCCATTGGTCACTTGAAAGATCTTGTTCACCCAAGACCGGAAGGAAAATGATGGTTGCTTGATGGAATGAAGGCACTTACAAATTAAGTCATAATACTCCCCCTAAAGCATTAAGATTTGCCAGTTGAATATAACCAATCAAAGTCAAACCATGTCACAACAATTATAGCTAAGTTAAAAACTAAGCATAGGATTGAGAAGGTATAAAAAATTCTTTGGATGCAGAGTAGTTAATACTGTTTCAAAAGCTGTTCTAAAAAGCTGAGAGGCTCTTCGCTTTTCTGGTTTATCAGGAAAAACCTGCAAAACAGTAACAAAAAAACAGTCAATCGTCCTCAAAAAGAGATATTCACCATGAATGTAAAAAGAAATGTCAAAGAAATCCCAGAAGTAAAAAAACAAGCACACGTGACTTACTATACATGCTTTTATACCTTTCATTTCATTCAGCTTCTTTGCAACAGCCAATGCTAGTTGGATATTAGCATCAATAAACTCATCTGAAGATCCCTTCACATGATCAGACAAAGGAGTATGATCCACTTAGCATAAGCTCAAACTTTGCCCAGAACTTTACAACAGGTGAAATGATTGAAAGAGAAATGAAGAACTTCAGACATAAAAGTGCTTAAACTAAGCATAAATTTTTTAGCTGATAGTAGGAATGTAGGAAAAACTAAAAGATGCAAAAGATTCACTCAGCTTTAAAGTAATTTTTATTAGTAAATCTTAATTATTTCATGTAAAGTTTTATTAGATATGGAACTCTAAGATTTCATAATAAGTACTTTGTGGACCAGGACAGCTTAAAGTAATCTTATTAATCAGTAAGCTCCCAGAGAAGACCTTGGCAGACATGGAAACATAGGAAACAAGAATAACTATGAAAATGGCATTTAATATGACTTTAAACAATATCAAAGAATCAATAAACATCAAAATAAAACTACATTGTCCATTCCTTACTGAAAGAATATGCATAAATCATAGAAAGTATAGGAGGCAGAGATGAGGCTCTGTGATGTAACTGAGGCATGAACATACCTTGGAGCACGATCTCCATCTGACAAGCATATAGGACAGTTCATAGAGCATCATTCATGAATTTGGTGGACAGTAGTTGTTGTTGTAACCGAATAGCATGAACTAATAGATTTGGCTTTCTTTTGGACACCTCATCCTTTTTTGAGAGATAAGTTTGTTTCTCATAGGGATGGCAATATTGCCCCAACCTGATTAGTTTCGGGTTTGGGTGTTGAGATAAGATGCCCCTATCCGTACCTGACTCGGTACTTGCTCCGACCCATATATATATACATATATATATATATATACATATATATATACATATATATATATATACATATATATATATATATATATATATATATATATATATATATATATATATATATATATATATATATACATATATATATATATATATATATATATAGAGAGAGAGAGAGATGACCCGTTCATGGCCGACACATGTTGGGAAAAAGAGAACCCAAATCTGTACCCGCCCCCTTCCCATCCCTATATTCTCAGGAAGTATCTTTCTAAGATAGGTTCTCCTTTGAAATGAACAAATCTGCCAAGAATGTGAATACAAACTGATAATGAAAATGCCCTTGTTTTTACTAAAACTACAAGCATGCCATTTGAGCGCCTCACACCCCGAGTTAAGATCATACCGCGACCTTACAGCCCAAGCCTAAGCTATGTTGGGTCTTTCATGGCCCAAGCCTTTTAAACATGGACCTTGTAACCGCTTTCATGAGCATATGGCCTAGCGTCCTGAGCCATATGGATCCTTGCGGCTCGTTATATTGGGTCATACAGTGTGGCAATTTGTGGAATACAACTTGCTTGGCGCATGACTGCTTTCAACTTTTCGGCCCTCTACCAGCTCGCTCGAGTAGTCTGCAGGTATTTCTACTCTAACAATCCCATCTCGATGTACAAAACTCACTAGATTATGAAGTCAAACGGATAAGCTAGAGTCTTATCTTATGCAAGTCTCAGAAGTTGGTCCAGAGGACATCTCCCGTGGATTGCACAGCAACTTACAATACCAGTATACTTGCTCTCACAATCTGCTCCCTTGCATTGCATACGCCTATAGCCTCAAACGGCATGGAACATTAGGAAACGACAACTTGCAAAGATAAAGGCACGTGACTAGGAAAAGGTGTCTCCACTAAACAAAAAAGGCAGGAGATTCATCCTAAAATGGATGAGGGTTCCATGTGCCTCAACAAAATGGCTGTTATGTAATGTGAGCAACAGAATTACAGTAAGGGCAGAATCGATCAGTTTAAGAAAAGTAATAGATGCCCAGGCTAATCTATACAAGTACTGGTGTTTAGCCAAAATTTCCATCTCCGGAGTAGCTTAAATGATGCATCTAATGATGAATTGCGGTTCTGCTATCAATCATCCAGTGCAAAGAATGCTGCTTTAACTTATAAAACTCAACAAATAAGCAAGAAAAATAAGAAAACTTATAGAAAACAGTTATTTCTACGAACATATGAAATGCAAGAAGTTTGATACATTTCATAAAGGACTCAAAATCCACACCTTATACTGAGAGCACACAACCAAGAAGAGCCACAAGTAAGCAACAAAACAAAAACTTCTACTGAACACCATATAAATACCCATCACAGACACAGTCGTAAAATTTAAATCAAATCTTCTCCGACTCCAATCAATACGTCTCAATTCTTATCTGGAAACTCTCCCGCAAACAGATAACCATTGAAGGTGATTTTTAAAAGAAAAAAATATATTATAGAATGCACCATCAGTAATTGGTACTCACGGGAAATCGATTTCCAGACGAGCTTTGCCATCTTCCAACGCACAAACTAGGGAATTCGCAGCATCCGTGACAAGAACTTCATATGATTTAGGCTTGTAAACTGCTACACCGGCTTTAGGATCAGAAGTAGAGGCGCTCTCGAAGGTGGCAGTCTCCTTTCCAGAACCAGCATGAAGCTGGGTGGAAGACGACTTCAAATTAGGAAGGACGGAAATTCTCAGAGAGTGGAATGGAAGACATTGGGAGAAGGAATATTTTGGTGGTATCCCCAATTTTGAGAAACCAAGGCGAGGAGCGGAAAGATTCCAAGAGCACACACTCATGGTAGCAGCGATATTGACACAGGGACAGACACACGGACACAGAGGCCTGAGATGGTTGGAAGGGAATGTATGGTAGTGTCACTACGGTATCTTTCTGGTTGGGGGATTGGTTGGTTGGAAGCTCTCGTGGGCCAAAGTACAGATCATGTCACATACCCGAGTGTCATGATCTTTTTCTCCACGAAATTCGAGCTCCGTGGTGGGAATTGAGGAATATTATCTGTTATTTTCCGAAGAACGGATTTGAAGAAAATTATCAACTGCACAAGTTTTTAAGTTTGTGAGAGTATAATAAAATATGGAAAGTTGAAAATGGTTTTCCACCGAGTTAATATACTGGCATCTTTTGGAGGCGTTACGCGATAGTTTAGTTGTATTTGTCATATGGCGTGACAGTCGCACGGCTCAGCGATTTGGATTCTCGACTCTTCGATTCGCAGAAGGCTCAAAAAGTTGATTTCGTGTCAGCTTTGCAGCGTGGGATTGAGGGCAACACGTAGTAGTATCCCCATCAGGTCGTGTCCAATTGGGGTCCTCTTCTCTCATGTCATTCTAACAGGTGTGAATAGAAGAACCGGACACAACTGTTTTGTTCCACCGAAGGTTCCACCTTCAAAGCATCAAATGCGAGACTTTGTCAACTCTTGCTCGGCGTTTTGCCTGGCTAGGCAAAGGGTTCTTTTTTAAATGGTGAATGACATTTGAATTAGAAGATCATGTTTCCAAAAAACAATAATTCATACTCCTTGACAATATTTTTTTTCATGCTTTTCTAACGTGTTAAAAATATGTTGTAACAAGACCACAAGCCATTAGGGTCCTTGGTTAACTGTACCTATGAGCCAATAGGACTTGTGTATGGTTAAGTCCGGGTCAAGAGATAGCCATTGGGAGAGGCCTTCTCACTTCTTTCTCTCTTGTAATAGTTGCTTTATAAATAAAGCATCATACAATTAATAAATCAATTGTGATTGCAACCGTTAGATATTTGGTTTTGAATGATATTTGCTTGTTCTTAACTTAAAATATCTTTTTTAGGATATTTTTGTATTTCACTTGTTGGTTTGACACTTGATGATATATGATCAGGTTGCTTTCAAATACGAATATCGATAATTGTTTACATGGTATCGAAGCCTCGTTCTGAAAAAATTGAGTACATTATGAAATATTTGACATATTGCATATTTGACATTCTAGAACTTGAGGTAACATAAAACTCTTGTTTGTTTCTTTAAATAAAAGGTAAAAATAAGTCTTTTAGGTGACCCAAAATGCTATCAAAGTTAGGCAAAAACTATAAAAATATTTTTAATCAAAAGATTTTTAGGATTATATAGATTTAACGATTCAAAAATTAAAATTAGAGTTTGAAAATTAGACGATAATATACTTAAATCTAAAGAAAAATACAAATAAGATTTAAAAACTTCGGAGAAAATAAATGTAAAAATAATATGAATTATTTATCAAAATGTTGATAAAAAACGAATTAGTGTTTTCGAAAATGCATTCGAAACTTAATAATATTTAAAAAAATTCATTGTAAAGATCACTTTGTATTTCAAACATATTTGTCAGCTCAAGGAAGGAGTCACTCCAACACTTGCAAGAAGCCATGAGCTGATGAACATGAGTCAGTCAAAAATCTTGATGAAGCTGTTAACGTCATTAAACCAACTGTGGTGTAGGACAAACTTTCACAAAAGAGGTTGTGGAAGCCATGGCATGAGGTCTCCACAAAATCTCCAGTAAAATCTTTTTAAGTTTGATAAATGCCTGAGCAGATCTAACCGACATTCGTATTGCAGAAACCCCTAATTCTAGCTCTATCAAATCCGACCTCGCAATCTGAGTGTACGGCTGCGCAAGCATATAACTGGAGTAACGTATGCGCTATCATCATGTTGTTTATAAGTTTGCCGACTAGCTGAACGGCCACATCAATTTAGTTGCTTTTAGCTTTTCATGGTTCAATGCGCTCTTTTCTCGCCTGATTTCACGGCCGTGCAATTTTTGCGAGTGGTAGCCCTTTTGACCCTGTAGAAGTCAATGGCAAGATACATGTTCCTGGTCAGGTATGGGATTCTATCCGATGCGCTGATTTACACTTTTGGGGATTATTCCATCCGCTATCTGCTAATGCTTTGGGAAAGACTTTCATGGTTGTACATTTTCGGTCTTGAAATGATTGTTGCCAATTTGCTTAATCTGATACTAATCGGATTTAAACCTGAATTCCAATATTCTGGAGTCCATGTACCAACTCCATATTCAAGAGTTTGTCTGCACCATTCATGCATGCATGTTCACGTATATTTACAGCCTTGACAATCGAACAAAGATGCTTTTAATCCTTTTTGGTTTCTATAAATTGCTCATAAAACAGAAAAACGTGCAGAATAGGATTTAGAGCACTCGTGCAGATTTTTTCGTGAAACCAATAATATCAGTTACATCAATCAGAGACTTGGTCAAATATTTGCAAGTTGCAACGGACAAATCGCTTTTTTCGTACAGAATCTACAAATTACAGCATAATTTGCCAAGAAAACCAATAATCACAAACGATTCCACCCCCAAGACAAGAACTAAGAGAGACGTGGGTTCCAGTGAGACCCACCGGACTTTGTGCACCACTCAAGCACAAAGAATGGCAGAAGAGCCTCTAAACGAACTGAAGGATCGGCTTTTTTTCCTCCTGGCAAAACAGTTGCGTCCTTCAAATCATCAAGTATCAAAAGTTAATGGTCTTCAATTAAAAAGCACAATCATACCCACCATGTTGCTATCTCATCTTTGGATGGAACACACTGGAGAAGTTGGGGAGCCGGTCGATATGCTTCAGAGCTCTCTCAGCAGTCTGCCTTGTCCTAAAGTCTCCATGTTTGAAGGCATCCACTAGGGCTGAGCTCACATTACGGTCTGCCGACACCTCATATGCAATGGCCTCAAACCTCAGCAGCCTCTCTACAGCCCAAACAGCATGCTGCCTTAGGCCCTCCGATTTGTTCTCATGTAAGATATCCAAAATTGGTTTCACAGCCTCTGCTTCACATAAAACGAGCAACCCCTGCTCGATATCCACTGTGTCACCGATTAGCGTGCAAAGTGCTTCCAGAGATGCCTCCACTACGGTTTCGTTTGTATGGTCCAAGCATGAGATCAACTTGGACAAACAGTTCCTTCCTTCGAGAAGACAGAAGCTCTCCCTCAAGGAGCAGATCCCATGATGGAGCCGACAGAGACCAACCGGGCTAGGTGGCTTCTGGAAACACACAAAAATCGAGGCACATCCACTGGGAGTAGGCACCTCAGGCTGTCTACTCAGCCTTCTAGTCTCCAACGAAAGGTTCCTCAGTGCAGTGGCTGAAGCCCTCAGCACCTCATTGGGCCCATTGTGTTGAAGCAAACCTGTGAATACATATGCAAGATTATGATCCTGTGCGAACTTCACAGCATCTGGCTCTCCTGGTAGGACGTAAGTGACCCTTGCAAGAACACGCACAAGACCTTCCTGATATGGCTTTATGAATTTGGAACCCCGTACCAGATCCTGTTGAATTCTGATTAACTGGCTCATGAGATGCTCAAACACGCCTTCATCTAGTAACTTCTTAGTGAGGTTGGTATCCTCAGAAGGAAGATCAGCCAGCAGGCCAATTGCAGCTGCTTGCTCTTCTGTGATCCCATTATTATCAAGGGTAACTACCTTGAGTAAGCTGCCAACCTGTCCCGGTGTCACTCTCAAGCTATCGGCAAGGTCCTGTCCCATATAAGGAGAAAGATGATGGAGAAGCTTTAAGGATGCAACTCGTAACTCCCTCTGAGGAGCTTCAATGAACTGAATCAAGCTGATTGTGGCACCAGAGCTCCTGATGGCAGAGACCACATTCTGGACAGTTGCCGAAGAACCAGTCAGCCCAACAAGCACTTGAAGAAGCTTGGCTTCTATGGTAGGTCCCGTGTTACTGATAAGATGGAGGAGGTTGTAGACTATGTCTTCTGACACAAGGGTTTGTCCATCGGGTCCAAGAGGGATAGAGTCGAAGTCAAACCCTGAATTGACGATGTTCGCAAGAACAGTTGCTGAGACCTCTTTCAGCTTCATTGGCAACTGGTGGTAGCCAACCATGAAAAGATCTTTCACAAGAGGAGGGATAATACCAGCCTCAATGAGAATCTTGGCACTGGCCTCATATACTGATATCTGGTTAAGTGCCTTCAGAGAAGCTTCTCTGGCCTGAGGATTGCCACTTCGCATAATGTCAACAAGTGTTGTTCCCACCTTTGCGGCAATAAACTCCTTAATGTCATTCCTTAGAGCCAACTCACTCAGAAGTGTAACCATAGTAATCTGGGTTTCTGGTGGCCCTGAAATTTGAAGCAAATTCGTGGATGATACATATATAAATAGGTCCTAAGAAGAAAGTACGACTACACTATTTGGTACCCTCAACATAAAATGTAACAATACGTTGCCAAAAACAGAACTAGAAACAACCAGAAACAGAAAAGTTGTCAGTCATATTTGGTCAAATCTTGTAATATCTGTCAGTTTTGAGGTGCTAATTTGTACATCTGATAATCGTGTGCCACTTCCAAGATAGTTAGACACTAGAGTTTGAAAAGGCCACTGCATTAAGGTGCAACAGGAAGACGCTAGATGAGATGATAAAATACAAGGCTTTGAGTGAGGTACCAATTTTGACACCAAGAAACGAAATGGATAAACTATGGTTGTTAGTAGAAATTATGTTTTTCGATTTGTAAGACGGAATTAGGCAGACCCTTACCACATATCAAACTTAAGACCTTCAACTTGGAGGTTCTTTTGAGTCAAACCTCTAGCAATGACATGGTTCCTTGTGCATTTTCAATAGAATGATGAGCTTATAGTCCATGCATCGGAGAACATGGATTGGTTACCACATCTACAGTTTGCACAATACAGGACAACATATAGTTTGACAAAAAGACTTCTCTTACATGAAAAGTTGGAACCTTTAGTTTCTGTTGAGTTATCTGAAGAAAAGAAAATTTATATACAGCTTGAGTCCACGAACTTCTGAAAAAGAAAGTTCTATTAAAGTTTGGTGCATGTTTAAGTAGGTAACAAAAGAAATACAAGGAGTCGCATGATAAACATTTAGCGGTGTATATTTTGGGTAGCAGCAAGCTTGTAATAGTAGAAAAAGTGAATGCAGCACCACATAGTCGCATCCATACTAGTATGTCATAACCTGAAGTTAATCAAGTTACCACAGGTTAAACACGTAAATCACACATAATATTTATTGATTGAAATAGAAGAACAATGGAGTCGAGTAGGGCGGGAGTCTACACGTAGACTCCTTGCTGCCGATCTCTCTATCTCTATCTTTCTTTCACACACACTATCTGTTTCAGCACGGCTAGGGTTATTAAAAGAACATATATATATATATATATATATATATATATATATATATATATATATATATATATATATATATTAAAAAGACTAATCTATCTCTATACTAAAGAAAATCTGCCTTACGGCTCCTATGAGATCAATACATAATCCAATAGGAGCAGGATGTAAACTAAACATGCCCCCTCAAGTTGGGGTTAGGAGACTGGTTACTCCCAACTTACTATTGGTCAAGATATCTGTCGATTGATCCTCTGATCGCAAATGTATGAGTTTGAATATTCCTTGAGTTATCTTCTCTTTAATAAAGTGACAATCTACCTTAGTTCTCTCATGATATATAGGGTTTGAGGCAATTTGTAGAGTTGCATTGCTATCTCTAAAGAAACGGATTGAGATATTTATTTCAATACTGATTTCTTCCCTAAGAGATAATACCCATAAGCCCTCACGTATGCTAAGGGCAATAACACAATACTCTGCTTGTGCACTTGATCTTATAACTACAGACTATTTCTTACTCTTCCATGATATCATGTTACCTCCTACACATATAAAGTAGCTTGATGTAGATTTTCTATCATACGGAACATGCTCAATTTGCATAAAAAAATACTTCAATGTCCAATGAAGTGTTCAGTGAGTATAAGAGTCCATGTGTGATGGTAAATTTCAGATATATGATTATATGAAATACGACATTCATGTGTTGTCGAGTTGGAGAATGCAACATCTATAACATAACTCAACAAAACTAATATCTTGTATTGTGATGGTAAGATATATGAGTTTACCCACAAGTCTCTGATATCTAATATGGTTCTTCAATTGTCCTAGCAACCCTTTTTAATGCTTCAATCGAAATTGTACAAGGATGGCAATCTAGCATCTTTGTTTCTTTTGACAAATCCAAGACGTATTTCTTTTGACATAGAAACATGTTGTCATTGTTTTTAATTATTTTAATGGAAAGTACATAGTGCAACTTTCCCAAATCTTTTAGATCAAAAAGTTGATGCAAACGCTCCTTTAGTGAGCATATTCCCCCAACATTGTCTTTTATAATAATGATATCATCAACATAAACAACCAATAGGATAGTTTTCTTACCTTTCTTTATGAATAAAGTGTGATCACCGATTCACCAACACTCTTTTGAATCCCAAGTTGAGTACCCCATCACTTAATTTGTTGAATCAAGCTCTTCTGACTTTTTCAGTCCATAAATAGATTTTTTCAATTTACATACCTTTTGGGAACCTACATTCTTATTATATCCAAGGCCCATGTAAATGTCCTTTGAGAGATCTCCTTGGAGAAATGCATTTTTCACATCAAGTTGCTTTAGTTTGATTCATATTTATGAAAGAAGTGTTTTTTGATATTTTTTAGAAATTAGAGAATTCATTATATATATAATCATAAATAAAAGTATAGCGCTATATCAAGGTTGACCACTAATAAACCACTAACCGCTATTGATAACATAATAGAAGAGTATCCCAGAAATATACATGTCACAGCTATGACATCTAGTTTATCTAGTTTGATTCATATTTATGAAAGAAGTGTTTTTTGATATTTTTTAGAAATTAGAGAATTCATTATATATATATAATCATAAATAAAAGTATAGCGCTATATCAAGGTTGACCACTAATAAACCACTAACCGCTATTGATAACATAATAGAAGAGTATCCCAGAAATATACATGTCACAGCTATGACATCTAGTTTATCTCTTGTGCATATATATATATACACAAAACAAGTACACCCAAATACTCTCAATGAGACATGAAATTGTTTTTGATTTGGACATAGGAAATGAAAAGATGTGTCTCCATTGAGTACAACATTAGGCATACCGTTTATTAGGTATATTGCAATTAGGACAACTTCTCCCCAATAATACTTGGGAACATTATACCCTATTAACAAGGTTCTAGCAACTTTTAATATATGACAATTTTTTTTTCTGAGACACCATTTTGCTTAGGGTATTTAGACATGTTTGGTGCAGGATGCCAAGTTTCAAGAAGAATACATACAAGGAATAACACATATATTCTCTTCCATTATCTCTACGAATCACCTTAAAAGATAGTTGAAATTGAGTATGAATAAACGTACAATATGCGGGTAGAATATCTTTCACCTCATCTTTGGATTTCATAAGATAAACCATGGTAAATATGGTACAATCATCGATAAATGAAACAAAGTATTTATAACCATGTAAAAAAGTATTAGAGCATGAATCTCAAACATCATAATGAATAATTTCAAATGGTTTAGAAGTTATAGTTTCATTTAAAGGCAAAGGCACACGATGGTGCTTAGCTTTCTAATAAGTATTACATTACAAGGTAAAATCACAACTACTAGCTAACTAAGGTAACAAAGTTCTTATTTTTTAGAGTGGTAAAATGCCCCAGTCTATGATGCCACAAAACAACTTTCTCCTTTCGATTAGCTGCCATGAAAGTCGATTGCTTTCCTGTCCCTTTGGTCTCTCCTTATAGAAGTAGAACCCTCTCTTCATGCTACCCTGACCAAAGATCATCCCCTCTTTAGTTCGTAAAATATACAATGGGTGGAGTCGAAGGTCACTATACAATTCAAAACTTTAGCTAGAGCATCTATAGATAACAAATTAATTGAAAGATTAGGAACGTGTAATATATTATAGAGTATTCCAAACGTCGTAGTAATACTCCCTTTTCCCACTATGGGAGAATGTGACCCATCAACTAGTTTGATTCTATTTGTTTTCATAATTATCTCATAATCATAAAAATACTCTCCGACTCTTACCATATGATCTGTAGCACCTTAGTCAATTACCAGACTCTTGAACTAGAAGAGGGTATATTACCCTTCGTCATAAAAGAAATGGGTAGGCCATAGTTGCTTGAGAATCTACAACTGTAGAGGAATAAATTGCCCGTGAATCTACTAGTTGATTTTGAAGCTCCTCCAACTTTTTCTTCATCTCTGCTAGTGAGCCTAATCCCGCCTCAAGTGATATCTCCTCCAACTTCTTCATCCATGCTAGTGAGCCTAATCCCGCCTCAAGTGATAGCTTTTCATTATGATCACTATACTAGGCCTTATTTTGGTTGAAATTGGGTCGGCCCACTAAATCCCAATAAGTCTTTCTGGTATGATGTGATTTGTCACAATGTGTGCATTTCAGTTTATCCTTTTCATCAGATGTGGACTGAGATCTACCTCTACCTCTGCGACCACTAGATCCTTCTCTAACTCTATATCCAGGCATAGTATTTCTCCCTACAAATGTTGTATTTTCTATACTGAGTTTCCCATATTTTTTCAAATTTTTTCTATCTTCCTCTCTCAACAACAACAACAACAAACAACAACAACTAAGCCTTTTCCCATACTAGACGGGGTCGGCTACATGGATTCTTTGTTTCCACAGATCCCTATCGTGTGCCATGTTAGCAGTTAACTCCCAATAAACTAGATCATTCTTTATTGTTTCTTTCCAACACTTTTGTGGTCGTCCTCTACCTCTTTTAATACTTTCCAAATTTAGTTTTTCTAACCTTCTTACAGGTTCTTCTTTTGATCTTCTTTCTATATGTCCAAACCATCTTAAACGATGTTCTCTCATTTTATCCTCTATTGGTGCCACTCCTAATTTGTTTCTAATAACCTCATTATGTATACGGTCTTTTCTTGTATGGCCACTCATCCATCTCAACATCTTCATTTCTGTCACAGACATCTTTTGTACATGTTGATGATTAACTGCCCAACACTCAGAACCATAAAACATGGCAGGCCTAATTGCTGCTCTATAATATTTACCTTTTAATTTTAATGGTATCTTCTTATCACAAAGAATACCTGATGCTCCTCTCCATTTTAACCAACCAGCATTAGTTCTATGTGTAACATCTCCATCAATTCTTCCATCACTTTGAAAAATTGACCCTAGGTATTTAAAACTTTCCTTTTGGGGAATGCAATGTGTGCCAATTTTAATTTCTATGTCCTCTGAAGTAGCCAAATGATCAAACTTACATTCCATATATTCTGTCTTTGTTCTACTAAGTCGGAGGCCATTGTTTTCTAATGTTTCTCTCCATAGTTCCAATTTTCTATTAACTTTTTCCTTAGACTCCTCCACTAATACAATGTCATCTGCAAATAACATACACCAAGGTACTTCATCTTGAATATGTTTTGTTAACTCATCCATCACCATTATAAATAAGTATGGACTTAAAGTTGATCATTGATGTAACCCAATATTAACTTCAAAGAAGTCTGTCGTTCCTTCATGAGTCCTCACACATGTTTATGCACCATCATACATGTCTCTTATAAGGTTAATATATGTCAATGGGATACCCTCTTTTTCCAAAGTTCTCCAAAGAACCTCCCTCGGTACCCTATCATAAGCTTTTTCTAGATCAATAAATATCATGTGAAGGTCTTTCTTTCTTGCTCTAAAATGTTCCATAAGACGTCTCAGAAGGTGAATCGCTTCAATAGTAGATCTACCTGGCATAAATCCAAATTGGTTCTCTGTTGTACTTGATACTTGTCTTAACCTACGTTCGATAATTCTTTCCCATAATTTCATAGTATGACTCATTAACTTGATACCTCCATAATTCACACAATTTTGAATGTCTCCCTTGTTCTTATATACGGGTATAAGTGTACTTGCTCTCCATTCCTCGGGCATCTTTTGGTTTTTCCATATTTCATTAAATAGTCTTGTGAGCCAAGTGATTCCTATTTCTCCTAGTATTTTCCAAACTTCTATAGGAATATTATCTGGTCCTACCGATTTACCACTCTTCATATGTTTAAGAGCCTCTTTGACTTCATTCTTTTGAATACGTCGGTAGAAATTGTGGTTTATATACTTTTCCGACTTGGCTAAATCTCCTAAACTAATACTAACATCTTTATTTTCATTAAAAAGATTATAAAAATAGTTTTTCCATCTATTTCTTATATCATCATTTGCCACTAGAATTTTTTCATCCTCGTCTTTTATGCATCTAACAAAATTTAGATCTTTAGTTTTCTTATCTCTAGCCCTAGCTATCCTAAAAATATCTCTTTTGAGTTGAGTTTTTTTATATAAGTCCTCCCAAATCTTAGCTTTTGCTTCACTAACGGCCTTTTTTGCTTCCTTCTTTGCTTTCTTATAAGCTTCTAAAGTTTCACTAGTTTTCTTAGCGTAATGTAATTTGTAACATGCCCTCTTTGCCTTGATTTTATTTTGCACTACTTCACTCCACAACCAAGCTTCTTTTTGTGCCAGTACACCTCCCTTAGATACACCTAACACATCTTTTGTCACTTTCCTAATATGTATAGCCATATTGTTTCACACATGACAGGGTGTACCAACATAATTCCAAACATCTCCTTGAAGGACTTTATGTTTAAATATATCTTCTTTCTCGCTTTTGAGGTTTCACCATTTAGTCTGAATAGCTCGATGCACTCTTTTCTTCTTTGCCCATTTTTTTTATTTGTACATCCATAACTAAAAGTCGATGTTGGGTGGTTAAGCTTTCTCCTGGAGTTACCTTGCAATCTTTACAACACGCTCTATCTTTTTTTCTACAAATAAAGTAATCAATTTGTGTGTGTGATAAGCCACTCTTATAAGTAATTAAATGTTCATCTCGTTTTTTGAAGATTGTATTGACTATAAAGATATCAAATGACATAGCAAAATTTAAAATCTCCCTACCTTCCTCATTTATATCCCCGTAACCAAAGTTTCCATGAATCCCTTGATATCCTAATGCCTCTTTACCGACATGTCCATTTAAATCTCCTCCTAAACAAATCATCTCCCTTTGTGGAATCTTTTGAAACACCTTATCTAACTCTTCCCAAAAAAACTGTCTTTATACTATCTTCTAGTCCTACTTGGGGTGCATAAGCACAAACTATATTCAAAACCTCTGCTCCTAACACTAATTTCAATGTCATGATTCGGTCACCATATCGTTGTATGTCTACTACACTCTCCTTTAAATCTTTATTTATGATAATACCAACTCCGTTTCGGGCCTTTTCTTTACCTGAGTACCATAATTTAAAACCTGTATCCTCTATCTCCTTTGCTTTTTCTCCAACCCATTTTGTCTCTTGTAAACATAGAATATGAATCTTTCTCCGAATCATAGTATCTACCACCTCCATTAGCTTACCCGATAATGTTCCAATATTCTAAGAACCAATACGAATCTTGTTATCTAGGACTAGCTTCCTTACCCCCCGCATCCGTCCATAATCAAAATGCGGAGACCCTCTCTGAAAATTTTTCACTACATTCGGGCGGCAATGTAGTGGGACTAACTTCTTTACCCACACCCGTCCATGATGTGGGAACCCTCTCTGCAATTGATTCACTACATTCGGGCGAAAATGTAGTGGCCCTTGTTTACTTCTTACTGCATTCGGGCTCTGCAGCACGTCGCTAGGCGGGGACGCCCCAAAGCAATGCTCATAATTTTTGTAATCCATGTTGTAGAAATCCGACGAAGTTTTACGCTGGCTGTCGGAAGCCTAACACAACCCTCCTCCTTTATCCGGGCTTGGGACCGGCAATGCAAGGGTGATCCCTTACATGGGCGGAGTTTATCTTCCTCTCTCAATAGTAAAAAAATAGACAATACTTAATGAAGGGAGTTCTTTCCTACTCAGAACATTGTTCTTTCCAGTCTCATATTTACATAAAATACCCCATAATAAATCGAAGACCTTATGTTCTTCAAACTCCTCATTTCTTTCTTTAGTGCATGTTTGACACTTCGTCTTGGAAAAGAATTGTAACTTCTCCCAAAGGCGTCTAAGTTTTGCATAGCATTCACTAATAGATCTTTCTCCTTGCCTACATTTTTGAATATTTTCTATAAGTTCGTATTACTTTGCAATATTTTTTCTTTACGCATATGCATCATGGATTGGTATCCATATTTCATAGGCTGATTCCATAAACATAAATGTATTGCCGAGTGTAGGGGTCATAGTTTGTATTAGTCATGCACTTACTAGAGCATTCTCTCTACACCACCTTATGTAGGGTCATCAATACTAGGCGTAGGAACTTCAGCTTTTAGATATTCCCATCGCCCTCTATTCATAATCACAAGCTTCCATTACAAATAATTTCTGTTATCTAGTTTTATATTTAACCACCCAACATCGACTTTTAGTTATGGATTTACAGATAAAAAAATGGGCAAAGAAGAAAATAGTGCATCGAGCTATTCGGACTAAATGGTGGAACCTCAAAAGCGAGAAAGAAGATATATTTAAACAGAAAGTACTTCAAGGAGATGTTTGGAATTATGTTGGTACACCCTGTGATATGTGGAACCTATGTTATCAATAGCGCGCTATAGCGTTTTAGCGGGTCTAAAAACGCTATAGCGGGCAATTCCTAGTGGGTGACCCATCATGAGCGCTATAGCGCTGTTAGCGGCGGCGGTCCGCTATAGCGATGTAAGCGGACATATGAAATGGTTCGGGTCGGGTCGATCTAGACCGACCCGATCCAAATGATATAAAAGGGGACGAATGAGGGTTTCGTCCCCTGTCTCCCGCCTCTCCCTCTCTCTCCCGTTGGCTTCGTTCGTCCCCCTGTCTCGCCTCTCCCTCTCTCTCTTGTTGACTTTGGCTATGAACTCTCGCTTAAGGAAAAGGCGTAGAAGCAGGTACGACAGAGGAATCATGGCCGGAGTTGGCACGAACGCCGCCGAGGACGAAGAGAGTGCCTTATTGAGGGAGGGAGGCAGAGGCAGAAGCGGAGGAAGGCGGATGTGGGAGAGAGAACCAGAGAGAAGAGCGAGGATTGAAGGCATGACAAAGAGCGATGGGGAAGAAGAAAAAGAGGAAGAAGGGTCGAATGCGAGGACAAAGAGGTAAGGGAGGGAGAGATCGAGGGTCTTCTTTGAAAGAGAGAAAGCAGGATCAGAGATAGCTTTGTTTCAAGAGGAAGAGATGGAGCGGACGGCGTTGTGGTGTGGAAATGGCAACCGGAGAAGGCAAAGCTCCTCCACCTCGTTTGGAAGGCCGGGAATCAGAGACGTAAAGTCCATTAACAAGTCTGATTGGTGGTGGCTTAAAGAAGGCAGAGGATTCAGAACGTCCACACAAGAGAGGGTCATCTCTCTTTCTTGTTCTTGGGAATTCCAATGTTCTCTTTTCTTGCCTCCTGGCTTGCCTTCACTTGTTGGGAATTCTAGCCTGCGATTTCTCCTTTTCTTGTCTCTGTAATGGAGATAAGGTAAAGGACTGTTAGAATTGGTAGTGGTTTAAAGAGAGAGGGAGAGACCTCGTTTCCTCGGCTTGAGAGAGAGAGAGAGAGAGGAGTCGGCTGTGGGTGGGTGGCTATTTGTAGGTCACGCCCGAAGATTCCATCACCCGATTGGTCTCTGTGTACATATAACTACGCACCCACAAGCGACTTTTTTTCTCTTTCTCTCTCTCTCTCTATATATATATATATATATAAAGAAAAGAACTTAACCAGGTATTGCCGTGTACTTCTTTTCTCTTTCTTCAGTTAATCATGTGCACACCCCTCTCTTGGATTTATGTGTTTGCAAGTATACCATCGGTGTCTCGGTGTCTGCAAGCCCAATGAGCCATTTTATAGCCAGTACTGGGCCTGTAGTGTAGTTGTAGTAGCCCATCCTTAGGAGGGGTTTGTGAATCAGAAGAATTGAACATGATAATAATAATAATAATAAAAGATTGCATAATGCTACTTTTACTCAATTATGAGACTGATTAATAGCTCACCCTCGAGGCTAAACTGTTGTTTTATAGTCACAGCCTTACAATCAAGCTCTCCCTCATAGGAGATAAGTGCATAACTACGAAGCAACCAAGTGTTAGTTACCCTTCATGTGTAATCTTACATCGTTTTATATTACAAGTGAAGCATGTATACTGTTTTTCTACTTGTCAACTTGTGGAACCCTAGTGTCTAAGCATAAGGTTGATTTTATAATTTAAGCAAATTTTTTTCACACGTCTTATTGTTGAATTTGGTTGCCTTTCTTGTTCTAGGTTATTTTTAAGTTTTCACCCTTATCTTTTTGACTTGTCATTCTTTTTTTTATGCAGATATTACGTAAAGGATATAAACAAGGATTTAGCATATTTTGTTATTGTTGTAACTTTGAGGTACTTAATATATTCTCTTTGCTTTATCTTTGTCACGTGATGCATTCACACGTGTACATTGAATGTGTAGCAAAATCTCAGATTGGCTAAGCTTTAAGAGTTCATTTTCAGGTCAGCCCCTCAGAGTTTGAAGCTCATGCTGGTTGGGCATCTCGTCGTAAACCGTGAGTTCCTATTATAGAGACAACTTATTTTAGTTTGTAGTATATCATATGTTATTCTTATGCATTTAAGGTGATTTATATTAGAGACAAGAAAGCAGAATTTATTGTTTGTTTCTTTAGAAGTTAGAAGTAGAATTTGTTTATTTAGTTTGATTCGTATTTATTAAAGAAGTGGTTGTGTTTCTTGATATTTCTTAGAAATTAGATAATCTATTATATATATAAAAAAAATTAATCATAAATAAAAATGTATCGCTAAATCCGCTATATCAAGGTCGACCGCTAACAACCCGCTAACCGTTATTGATAACATAGTGTGGAACAATATGGCTATACATATTAGGAAAGTGGTGAAAGATGTCTTAGGTGAATCTAAGGGAGGTGTACCAGCACAAAAAGAAGCTTGGTGGTGGAGTGAAGTAGTACAAAATAAAATCAAAGCAAAGAGAACATATTACAAATTACATTATGCTAAGAAAACTAGTGAAACTTTAGAGGCTTATAAGAAAGCAAAGAAGGAAGCGAAAAAAGCCGTGAGTGAAGCAAAAGCTAAGATTTGGAAGGACTTATATAAAATACTCAACTCAAAAGAGGGTGAAAGAGATATTTTTAGGATAGCTAGGGCTAGAGATACGAAAACTAAAGATCTTAATTACGATAGATGCATAAAAGACAAGGATGAAAAAATTCTAGTGGCAAATGATGATATAAGAAATAGATAGAAAAACTATTTTTATAATCTTTTTAATGAAAATAAAGATGTTAGTATTATCTCCTATAGAAGTTTAAAAAATACTAGGAGAAATAGGAATCACTTAGCTCACAAGACTAATGAAATATGGAAAAACCAAAAAGATGCCCGAGGAATGGAGAGTAAGTACACTTATACCCATATATAAGAACAAGGGAGACCTTCAAAATTGTGTGAATTATCGAGATATCAAGTTAATGAGTCATACTATGAAATTATGGGAAAGAATTATCGAACGTAGGTTAAGACAAATATCAAGTACAACAGAGAACCAATTTGGATTCATGCCAGGCAGATCTACTATTGAAGCGATTCACCTTTTGAGACGTCTTATGGAATATTTTAGAGCAAAAAAGAAAGACATTCACATAATATTTATTGATCTAGAAAAAGCTTATGATAGGGTACCGAGGGAGGTTCTTTGGAGAACTTTGGAAAAAAGAGGTATCCCATTGACATATATTAACCTTATAAGAGACATGTATGATGGTGAAAAAACATGTGTGAGGACTCATGAAGAAAGACAGACTTCTTTAAAGTTAATATTGGGTTACATCAGGGATCAACTTTAAGTCCATACTTATTTATAATGGTGATGGATGAGTTAACGAAACATATTCAAGACGAAGTATCTTGGTGTATGTTATTTGCAGATGATATTGTATTAGTGGAGGAGTCTAAGGAAAAAGTTAATAGAAAATTGGAACTATGGAGGGAAACATTAGAAAGCAAAGGCCTCCGACTTAGTAGTGTTGTTTTCATGCATCAAATCATGATTAGTAAGATCAATGGACATTCATAAGGGAAATGGACAGACTCAAGACTGCAGTCGCCCCTTTTTCTCTGGTCGCCAGTCTCTGCTGCTCCTTTTTATTAATCCATCTCATTACAAAATGGTAACCCTAATCAGTATTTATACTAAGTACTGTTTTAACTTAAAAGATGATAATACCCCTACTTAAAGTACACGGTTCCTAATGAATACAATCTGATTCATTAGGACCCAGACACTAGATTAGACCCAGACTTCTTAACTATTATATAATAAACTCAACAAACACAAAATCTACTACATCTACTTGAAGACGAGACTTGAACTTCCAATACGCCCCCTCAAGTGGAGTCTTGAAGGGTTGTGATTCCTATCTTGGCAAGAAGTTTTTTGAAAGCATTAACTTGCAATGGCTTAGTGAGAATATTCGCTATCTGATCTTCTGAGCGCACATGAACCAGATTGAATAAACCTTGAGAAATTTTCTCTATGATAAAGTGACATTCAATCTCTATATGCTTGGTCCTCTTATGGAATACAGGATTTAGAGCTATTTGGAGAGCAGCTTTACTATCAGTAAAGAAATTAATAGGCATATTTCCTTTGAGACCAATCTCTTCTAAAAGTGAAATAATCCACAAGCCTTCACACATTCCAAGAGCAATAGTATGATACTCAGCCTCAACACTTGATCTAGCTACCACAATTTGCTTCTTACTTTTCCAAGAGACTATATTTCCACCTAAACATACCATATACCCGGAGGTAGATTTTCTATCGGTTTTGGAACCTGCCCAATCAGCATCGGTATAAATTTCCAGATTCATTGATGAGTGTGGAGCATATAGTAACCCATAGGTGAGAGAAGATTTCAAATATCTAATTATATGGAATACAATGTTGATGTGATGTCTGGACGGGTTGTGCATCCACCTACTAACATATCCCACTATAAAGTGGATGTCAGGTCGAGTTATAGTTATATATATCAGTCGTCCTACCAGCCTCTGGTACTTACCGATGTCTTCATAAGATGTAGACTTACTGTCTTCTTCGTGTGGCACATCCATAGGTGTAGAGCATATTCTGCAGTCTTCCATTTTGGTTTCCTTTAGTAAATCGAGAATGTACTTCCTTTGACTTAGAAATAAACCATTATCTTTACGAATCACCTCAATTCCCAATAAATAATGTAATCTGCCCAGATCCTTCAGGTCAAACATGGTGTTTAATTGTTTCTTTAATGCAACTATACCATCTGCATCATCACCTGTAATAATTATATCATCCACATAGACTAAAAGTATGATAGTCTTCTGACCAGGCTTGATGAACAATGTATTATCACTGGTGCATTTACTGAAGCCCAACTTTATAATGCCATCACTAAATTTCTCAAACCATGCTCGTGGAGACTGTTTCAAGCCATAAATTGATTTCTTCAATTTACATACTTTGTTCTGCTTCTGATTCTGAGGATATCCTGGAGGTACATCCATATAAATATCTTCCATAAGGTCTCCCTGTAAGAATGCATTCTTAACATCCAATTGTCATAACTCCCAACCTTTATTAACTGTCACACTTAAAATTATCCGAATGGTATTCATTTTCGCAACTGGAGCAAAGGTTTCAGTGTAGTCAATGCCATAAGTTTGACTATAACCTTTAGCTACTAATTTGACTTTGTATCTTTCAATATTGCCATCAACTCTATACTTCACGGAGAACACTCATTTACATCCTAATGTTTTCCTTCCTGATGGTAAGTCAACCAGTTCCCAAGTGTTGTTTCTGACTAGTGCAATAATTTCTTCTTCCATCGCTTTCTTCCATTATGGTATTTGTTCAGCTTCCTTATGTTTTCGGAATAAAAGTAGTATCAGTATTCATTGCAAAGATCTGGTATTCAAGGGGATAGTTGGAGTAGAATACAATTTTCTGCAACGAGTATTGAGCTACTCCCCTTTTTCCTTTTCGAATTGCAATCGGAAGATCAATATCTGAATTATTGGAGGTTACCTGAATTGTAGATGAGTCTGAGCTGGAGTGACTGCCTAGGTCTGGTAAGAACACCTCTCTATTACCTCTGGAATACACTTGCCAGTTTTTATTCTGAGTAGGTATAATCTCTTCATCTTCCCTCTCATGCTGCACCTGATTTTCTGTTGGAGGAATAGGTAACACATTTGAAGCATCTGTTGCAGACAATGAATCTTCCTGGAAATTATAAAACGGTATATCCTCATGGAACGTAATATCCATAGTAACATATAATTTTCTGCTGCTAGGATCATAACACTTGTAACCTTTCTGAGTAGAGGAATATCCCACAAAGATGCATTTTCTTGATCGTGCATCTAATTTGTCTTTAAGACCATGATGAAGGTGAATGAAACAGGTGCATCCAAAAATTCGCGGAAGTAAATGAAATTGCTTCTGACGGGGGCACAATAAGTGAAAGGGAGTATTACCATCGAGGACTCTGCTTGGCATGCGGTTTATGAGAAAGACTGTTGTTAACATTGCTTCACCCCAATAGTATTTAGGAGCATTACATCCAATCAATAAGGTTCTAGCCACTTCCAGAATATGTCTGTTCTTTCATTCAGAAATCCCATTCTGTTGAGGAGAATATGCTAATGAAGTCTGATGTAGTATCCCGTGTTCTAAGAAGTATGTATGAAGTGATGTGGACATAAATTCTCTACCATTATCACTATGAAAGATTTTGATAGAACTCTGGAATTGAGTATGTACAAATTTACAATAAATAGGTAGAATATTCTTTACTTCATCTCTAGTTTTCATGAGGTATATCATCATAAATCTAGTGCAATCATCTATGAAGGTTATAAAGTATTTAAAACCATGCAGAGAAGTAGTAGCACAAGGTCCCCAAATATCAGAATGAACAATTTCAAACGGAACTGATGATTTTTGTTCATTCAAAGGAAAAGAAGCACGATGATGTTTTGCCTTCTGGCAAGTCTCACAATTTAAATTCAAATTATTACATAAACTGAATTCAGGCAATAATATTCTAATTTTAGATAAAGGCAAGTGTCCCAATCGTTGATGCCAGCGAGATATAGCCCCTTGTTTCTCTGTGATGCTGATAGACTGCATAGTTGCTCCATTCTTTTCTTCATAGATGTAGAGACCTCTCCTTGCACTACCCTGACCATAGATCTTCCCCGTCCTCAAGTCCTGAAATACACATCCAGTAGAATAAAAAATTATTCAACATTTCAGATCTTGGGATAAGGCAGAGACTGATAATAAATTAACTGATAGACTGGGAACATGTAAAACATTCTTTAGTACACCAACAGAAGTAATAATATTTCTTTTTCCCATTATAGGAGAATGTGATTCATCTGCCAAACGGATGTTGACTCATTCTTGAATCGTCTCATAACTATCAAACAGTTCCTTCCTACTGACCATATGATCAGTAGCTCCTGAATCAATAACCCATATCTGAGAGTAAAGAGTCTTTGAATTACCCTTAACCAAGAATGAAAAAGGATAAGCCATAGTAGCCTGAGCTTCACTACTGGAAGATGTAGATGGAGTTTGTGAATCAGCTAATCGGGCCTTGAGTAACTCAATCTCCTTCTTCATGTTTGCTAGAGAATTTGTAGGGTCTTCAATGGTTTGTTTGTCAGTCTTATCACTTGTATAATACGCATCATGCACTGCTAACCAAATGTTTCGAGTAGTCTCTAGAAACATGAAGCTGCTGGCAATTGATGGAGACATAGACGGGAGGAGCCAGGCACTCAATAGTGCATTCTCTCTACGCCACTTGGTGTACAAAGGATAATTTTCTGAAGGTGGAACTGCATCGCCAATCAGATACTCCCAGCGCCCCCTGGCCATCACTACTAGCTCTATGGATCTGGCCCACTGAAGAAAATTTTTCCCATCTAACTTGAGGTTTGTTATCTGAAATCCCTCACTTTTATCTGCAGAATAACTCTCAGTTGTATCACCCATTTTGTTTTTTTCCCTCAATCACTGGTGTACAATATACCACACGATCTGAACTGAACCAAGACTTGAATAATAACACATTCTGAACCGAACTGAACCTGATGGTTGCTTCTTCTTTTTCCCGTTTTTTTTCGTTTTTCTTTTCTTTTCTTTTCTTTTTTCAAGATTGAAACTCGCCTTTCAAGGCTCACCAACTTATATATCAATCAATGCTTAATCCTTCAATCCACGTTGCAAAAGAAACTGCATTTCACAAGGAATGCACAGTTGCCGATTTCATGAATATACTGTTCAGCTGATTCCTTCAAAGTCAGATAAACGAATCTTCACTTCCTTTAATAGCAGTTGGTAAATAAAATAGTGCAAATCAACCCTTTCAAAACCAACAAGATTCTGCTGTGAATGTATCCAGCAAAGAACTAGAGTCTTTTGTCGTATTTGAATAAAACGTGAGCCAAACGATAGGTTATACTTACAGATTTTCCACCAAACGACAATTAGTGGCCTGTTAATGATCTACCATGGCCAAAAACGTGAGTTTAGGCTCTGATACCATGTTGTTTTCATGCATCAAATCATGATTAGTAAGATCAATGGACATTCATAAGGGAAATGGACAGACTCGAGACTGCAGTCGCCCCTTTTTCTCTGGCCGCCAGTCTCTGCTGCTCCTTTTTATTAATCCATCTCATTACAAAATGGTAACCCTAATCAGTATTTATACTAAGTACTGTTTTAACTTAAAAGACGATAATACCCCTACTTAAAGTACACGGTTCCTAATGAATCCAATCTGATTCATTAGGACCCAGACACTAGATTAGACCCAGACTTCTTAACTATTATATAATAAACTCAACAAACACAAAATCTACTACATCTACTTAAGATGAGACTTGAACTTCCAATAAGTAGAACAAAGACAAAATATATGGAATGTAAGTTTGATCATTTGGTTACTTCAGAGGACATAGAAATTAAAATTGGCACACATTGCATTCCCCAAAAGGAAAGTTTTAAATACCTAGGGTCAATTTTTCAAAGTGATGGAAGAATGGAGATGTTACACATAGAATTAATGCTGGTTGGTTAAAATGGAGAGGAGCATCAGGTATTCTTTGTGATAAGAAAATACCATTAAAATTAAAAGGTAAATATTATAGAGCAGCAATTAGGCCTGCCATGTTTTATGGTTCTGAGTTTGGGCAGTTAATCATCAACATGTACAAAAGATGTCTCTGACAGAAATGAAGATGTTGTGATGGATGAGTGGTCATATAAGAAAAAACGGTATACATAATGAGGTTATTACAAACAAATTAGGAGTGGCACCAATAGAGGATAAAATGAGAGAACATCGTTTAAGATGGTTTGGACATATGGAAAGAAGATCAAAAGAAGAACCTGTAAGAAGGTTAGAAAAACTAAATTTAGAAAGTATTAAAAGAGGTAGAGGACGACCACAAAAGTGTTGGAAAGAAACAATAAAGAATGATCTAGCTTATTGGGAGTTAACTGCTAACATGGCACACAATAGGGATCTGTGGAAACAAAGAATCCATGTAGCCGACCCCGTCTAGTATGGGAAAAGGCTTAGTTGTTGTTGTGTAGTTTTATATTTGTTATCTACAAACCTTCTCCTTTTTATGTAATTTCTGCATATTTCACCATCTTCCCCTTTTCTGCCATAATCACCCTTTACCTAGGCAACAATATGTTTTCTCTTCCTTTCCTTGTTCGTACTAATCACCATGGCCTTCACCTATAGTCGTTGCCCCCAACAGCAACCAAAGGAAGTCTTAGTGCTTCACATACAAAAAGTCTGGATCCTTTCACCACCAGCGACCTTCAACCTCGAAGAGCTGCACACCCATGCATATGTCGTTGTTGCGTGTCCACGCGTCTTCCCTAATCACTCTGGTTAGGCTCTAATATCATGTTGTAAATCAAACATAATGTTTATTAATTGAAATAGAAGAACAATGGAGTAGAGTAAGGTAGGAGTCTACACATAGACTCCCTCTTGCTGCCGATCTCTCTATCTATCTATCTTTCTTTCACACACACTATCTGTTACAAGACAGCTAGGGTTATTAAAAGAACATAATACATACATACATATATATATATATATATTAAAAAGATTAATATATCCCTATACTAAGAAAAATATGCCTTATAGTTCCTATTGGATCAATACATGAATCCAATAAGAGCAGGATCCAAACTAAAGTCTCTAACAAAACAGGCTCTCTTCCTTGAATCTATCAGTTCTAGGTTCACTTTGAACCCCAGCTTCCAGATATCGGGTTCAGTGTGCAGCCATATATGTCATGATCATAACTTGTTGATGAAAAAAAAAACTCAAGGAAACATAATAGGCAGCTAGTGACTTGGGTTCAAGATTTTCCCATGAAGAGATGCAGCACCTAGGTTCTTTTGTCAACAGAGAACACGCCAATGACAGATGGTGACTACAGAATTTCAGAAGCTGCCACATATAAGATGCTTATATTGCACATAAAACTCATGCAATTTACATGATTACCATTGCAACGGAAGGCTAAAGAAAACCAGTATTCCCTTGAATATTAAACCTTTTCTATACGCATAAAACAAATAACTATAGCTAGGATGTTGATGGCATCAGAGCTAGGACCACCTAACATTGCCTGAAAAGAATAGTATTCCAGAGGTACATATTTGTGACAGTATCAAGCCATCTCTGATGGTCATCCGGTATCACTTGAAAGGTAAGGGAAGCTCTTCATAAAGTTTTATTTGCAGTGTGGGTTTCTTAGAATTTTATAAAAAAGATAGCAGTTGGAGGAAAGCAGCGCAGCCATTTCTTGGTATACGATAAATCATGCTAACATGCACGCATGTCATGCATTCCCAATTTCCCACCTAACCAGATTTTTCGTTCTTCATTTTCTCTCGCAGTGGAAAAAGATGCTTCTTTCCACGTGCACGTTTTTTCCTCTTTTGTATAATCTTATACCGAATGAGCTTTTGACACTTGTCATTCAATAATCGATGTCATATGTAATTTATCCATGTTAAAAGAATTTGTACGTTAATTTCCTCATGCACTTGCTTTTTAAGGTCGTCACGTAAATGCAGTGTCAAATCATATGAAATTTTGGAACTACAAGATAGGAGGCATGCACTAGACAATTTTAAAGAAAAATGGGAAGGGTACCTTCAAGGAGGAGCTTAACGAGAGGCTGAAGTCTACCATTTTCAGCCATCTCCTTTACATTTCCTCCGCACTTCTCTAGGTTCTCTAATGTCATCTCAGCTTTTTGGACCGTTGGTCCTTTATCTACTTTGCTGCTGGAAATTCCGACCAACAAAAGAATCACCCCGTTCACCTCACCAATCTTCTCACGCACATTCTCAGATTTTGAAAGCTCATATAACAAAGACACTGCTTGCAGCCGCTCCATGGAATGTTGATGTGCTAGAAACTTAACAACAGTACGTATAGTGTTGCCTTCAGCCAGAACCTCCTGCGAGATTGAAAATGTTGCAAAATGCGTGTAAAAATTAATCTGCATATAGAACCATGTCAAAATGAGTGAAATGTAGAATAACCTTATTTTCTTCGTCCCCTTCTGCCACTATCTGAAGTGTTTGAAGTGCTTTGCATCTCACTTTCACACTGCCACTCTTTAATGCATCGACAATCTTGGGTATCAATTCATTATTGCGGATGACACGATAATTTGATCTTTTTTTCCTACACAAGCCTTGGATGTACTTTAAAGCATTGAGAAGCTCCTCCTCAGAGTTTTCAACGTATAGCGAATTCTTAGCAATATCGACCTGAACAGATTCATTTCTTGCATACCATTCTTCAATTGTGTTCCGGAGTGCAATACTGGGGCTCAGATCAGTACTACCGAGTTCTTTTGACGTCAATGGGCATACAGGCTTCCTCCCATGCTCCCTGCATTCCTTGAACCATTTCTCAATTGCCTCTCGCTCAAAAGACTGACCATTTTCTAGGGTGACAGGGTCGCGCATGACAGACTTAGTCAGAGGACAAATAAATGCATCATATATAGGTTCTATGTGCCTACTTCCGTAGTTATGACTGTCATCAGATTGGCCATCAAAATCAGAACAAACGCTCCAAGTATCAGCCATTTCGCAAGCTGGACATGAGAAAAAGAAAAGGAAAATTATAATGAATTAGACCACCGTCTTCTTATTCAAAAGTTCAACCGTTCAACCAACCAAAGTTCTACGTTCCGGACAAACATTCACCAATTACTATTTCCTTCAGGCTATGAATGGATTGGTGTGCATTTGAGGAAAGAGATGAAGTTACCTTCCATCTCAATTTCTCATGCTTGGATCTCGTATATCAACGGCAGTTTGAATTCTTAATCCTTAACATTCTCCATTTAGAATTACAACCTCTAAGGCGTAATATAAATTTCCATCACAGTTACAAAAGGGGAAAACAAATGCATCTAGGCATCATGACACCACTTCCAAGAATTGGCCATGGAAAAGGTGAGTGTGTTGTTACATATAAGATGGACGTGAGATCCTGTGACCTCTTAGCATCAAGAATCTCATTCTCAAGTGAATTCTTGACAAAAAATATAGCAACTAGGCATGATGCCAATTTCCAAAAAGTAAACGTATATTGCATATATAAAATGGCAGTGAATTCCTGAGAATCCTATCTTGACAAAAAAATATAGCAACTAGGCGTGATGACAATTTCCAAGATTTGGCGACGGAAAAAGTGAACGTTATGACATACACAAGATCGCAGTGGCTTCATGAGAACCCTATCTTCGAGGACTCTCATTCCCAAGTGAACTGTGGAGAAATTATCCAAGCCACCCTAAGTTGACTGCAGATGCCTTTTAAAAGTTGCTAAATTCTAATGGAAAACAAATGGCATAACGACTACTAAATCGCCCGTTTTCCATGGTGATGAGTGATATTCAAAACAAACACCATAATCCCATTAAATCTAAGCATTCATTATAAAGAAAAGATAAGCCATGTTTTCCGGTACCAACAATTACAAAATCAACCTAATTCAAGAAACCAACGTATTGAGCAAAAGAGGGGTCTACTAAACGATGCCATTAAACATATAACTGAGAAGTTCCAAAATTGGGTAAGTGTTGGAACCGAGAATCCAGCATAGCGAACAAAGACAAGGACATGAACAAGCCCAAGAGATTCAATCACCACCCAGTAGAAAATCACATAAAACCAACAGAAAGCATGCCCAGATCATCAACCGATACGAAAGCCCCAAAGTAGAAGTATTTAGGGACCTTACCTTCCCGTTAGCCGAGGAACATGGCAACGAACAAGTAACAAGATTTTCACGCAGCAAAGACCACCAATCTCCCGACTCTCTATCTCTGTGCTGCAAGGCAGAAGTGGGAAAAAGGCAGACCTTTTCAGCGATAGCTGTAGTAAAATTCTCGTAGGTGGTAGCGCGCAGATACCACCAATTGGACTTCCACCTAATTAACAAAGGGATCCGGCTGAAGAGCAAAAAGATATCTTCTTCCTTTCCCACGAGAGAGAGGGAGGGAGACAGAATAGAGTTGTTCAATGAAATTATGGTAAACGGGAATTTTATTGGTGCATCAACAATCATTCACTAGAGGGTCACACAGAGAAAGGTTATTATACTGATAAACTGTTTCTGCATCAATGTCACCCTCAATATCCTTCCGGCACAGAGAGAGAGAGAGATGTGTATACGGCGAAGTATACAGCGAATTAATCAATGAACAACACAATAAACTCTCCCTCCGTCCACATTGAACCCCACAAGCAAGAGAGAGAGAGAATTAATTAATCAAATACTAGTACAAAGATAAACTGGGGAAGTCCACTTGATTGATTGAAAGAGAGAGAGAGAACGCGTGGAAGAAACACGATGGTATGCCATTGTTGACTCTGACCTTGACCCTTCACTTTTGCTTGGTTTCTTTTACCCTGTGCAAAAGCAGATTAGACTTTTCTCTGAACTTGATTTGGATTCTCGTAATTTCATGGACCAGTCTGCTGAACTTAATTTTGATTCGTGCAATTTGGACTCAATCAAGTGACAGTTGATTAGAGGTAAGAGACTTTTCCGGTTTCCCTTTGTATTGTTTATTTGATTAATTTGTTGTTTACTCTCTCTCTCTCTACTTATATATATAAATAATCAAGGTAGAATATCTTCATCCCGAGTGCTTCTCAACCGCTGGTAAAAAAAATGTATGTTGATATCTAAAAGAAAAGAAGAAGAACTATTAGCTCTTCACTTTTGCTTTCAGACATCCATTTTTTATGATAAAATGGTTGAAATTTAATATAACTGCTTGTGCTTATATTCCACAAACTGTCTCCCTCTTTATATATATATATATTTCAGACCTTGTGATTTACTATCATGGTGCTCTTTAATCGAGAATAATGCATGAGAAAGTTGAAGCCAAAATACTTGTAAGATTAGTGCTTGTTCAAGTAAAAATGATACCTTCCAAAAGCTTAAAGCGCGTCTGATATTTTGTAAGAAGACACTTTGTATGTATGAAGGTGTACGGTGAACATGCATCTCAACATTTTCCACGACGCATGACATGGAATGGAAAATTGAGACATTATTGCATACCAATGTTTGGAATACAAAGTGGCTTCTTTTCCCAAACGATGGTACGATCCATAAACTAACTATCAGTCGGGCACAGAATGGATTTATCGGCAGTCGATCACCTTTTCAAATCTCTCATTTTCTTCTTCTTTTTTTCTTTCTACTTTCTTGAAGAAGACGGTACGAAAATACAAATAAAACAGGGAGTAGTAGCCATTTCATCTTCTCCAACTTCTTTTTTTTCTATTCTATTCCACTATTCTTTTATTCCTTTCTTTCTCTTTTTCTCCAATAAAATTAAGAGAACAAAAGCGACAAATGAAATACTTTTATGTTTATTGAATTTTTTTACACTTGGAAAGGGTTTTGGACAAGTATTCATGTACGAAAAAAGATGAAGCATTCCTCTCATTATTATAATTTCAGTTTGAGAGATTTTGTGTTCTTTGTTTTTATTGTCCTTAAAATCGGTCAATCTTTAAGAAATAATTTAATCAGACAGTTACTCTTTAAATTCCTTTATAAATTTTAACGTCAACTGTTTGCATTGCTTTTTTTATTGTACACTCCTTTATGGTGGAGGTAGGGGTAACAATTCCGGGCATACAAGACCGCGACATGAATACAGCTCAAAAAGTTTATTCATGGTCACCCAAAATAGCACACAAAATTTGGGTCCTGTTTGACTTGACCTGTTTCGACACAAATGATAACACAAAATTGCTGGCAATTTCAAGCGTAAGGCACGACATGAAGACCCACTATCAACACAACGACTCCATGTTGTTTGTCCACTCAAATTGACTATTGGAAAAGATCTAGTTGTGTTCCAGTTGACCTGATTTTGAGACCGATAGGAACTTACACCATTCTCTCTCTCTCTCTCTCTCTCTCTCTCTCTCTCTCTCTCTCTCTCAGGTAACAATTGTTTTAAGATAACATAATAGATCTCTTATGCATGTCACCATGGACATAGCTCGGACATCTCGGTGGCTACCTCTTTTGGTCCATAATTTATTTATTACAAAATAACACCTTTGCTTTTGTAGTTATTTCAATCTTAACTTTTTTATCATAAATCTGATTATGGAGAACGTTACACTTTATACTTTTGTTTTCCAAAACACTTTTAACTTTTAACTTTAAAATAATCTATCTCTCAATTCATATAATCCGATTTGACTTGTATGATTTAGAATGAATTAGAGTCAACTCTCATTCTAGTTATCTCACTTCTCTCTCTATATATAAAGTCTAACATGTTTGACATCCTCAAAAATTTCAACCATTCACATATATAATGAAATTCAAAAGTATAAATTAAAACGATTATATATAAATTTTAATATTCTTCATTTAAATATGTACATTTTGCTTTTAAATTCAACCATTTATCTTTTAAAATAGCTAGTTGAGATTTTCAAGAATAAATTAGTATATAAAGTGGCAAGAATATGCGATCACTCTCTCTCACTTTCTATATATATACAACAACAACTAAGCCTTTTCCCACACTAGACGGGGTCGGCTACATGAATTCTTTGTTTCCACATATCCCTATCGTGTGTCATGTTAGTAGTTAACTCACAATAAGCTAGATCGTTCTTTATTGTTTCTTTCCAATACTTTTCTTTTTTCCAAGGTTCTCCAAAGAACCTCCCTCAGTACCCTATCATAAGCTTTTTCTAGTTCAATAAATATCATGCGAAAGTCTCTTTTTTTTCTCTAAAATGTTCCATAAGACATCTCAAAAGGTGAATCGCTTCAACAGTAGATCTGGCTGACATGAATCAAAATTGGTTCTCTATTGTACTTGATATTTGTCTTAACCTACGTTCAATAATTCTTTCCCACAATTTCATAGTATGACTCATTAACTTTATACCTCGATAATTCGCACAATTATGAATGTCTCTCTTGTTCTTATATATGGGTATAAGTGTACTTGCTCTTCATTCCTCGAGCATCTTTTGATTTCTCCATATTTCATTAAATAGTCTTATGAGCCAAGTGATTCCTATTTCTCCTAATATTTTCCAAACTTCTATAGGAATATTGTCTAATCCTACTGATTTATCACCCTTAATATGTTTAAGAGCATCTTTGACTTCGTTCTTTTGAATATGTCTGTAGAAATTGTGGTTTATATACTTTTCTGATTTGGTTAACTCTTCTAAGTTAATGCTAACATCTTTATTTTCATTAAAAAGCTTATAAAAATAGTTTTTCTATTTATTTTTTATATCATTATTTGCCACTAGAATTTTTTCATCCTCATCCTTGATGCATCTAACATAATTAAGATCCTTAGTTTTCTTATCTCTAGCCCTAACTATCCTAAAAATATTTCTTTCACTTTCTTTTGAGTTAAGTTTTTTATATAAATCCAACCAAATTTTAGCTTTTGCTTCACTCACGCCTTTTTTTGCTTCCTTTTTCGCTTTCTTATAGGTCTCTAAAGTTTCACAAGTTTTCTTCGCATAATCTAATTTGTAACATGTCCTCTTTGCCTTGATTTTATTTTGCACTACTTCACTCCACCACCAAGCTTCTTTTTGTGTCGGTACACCTCCCTTAGATACACCTAACACATCTTTCACCACTTTCCTAATATGTATAGCCATATTGTTTCACGTATCATAAGGTGTACCAACATAATTCCAAACATCTCCTTGAAGGACTTTCCGTTTAAATGTATCTTCTTTCTCGCTTTTGAGGTTCCACCATTTAGTCTGAATAGCTCGATGCACTCTTTTCTTCTTTGTCTATTTTTTTATTTGTAAATCTGTAACTAAAAGTCGATGTTGGGTGGTTAAGCTTTCTCTTGAAATTACCTTGCAATCTTTACAACACGCTCTATCCTTTTTCTACAAATAAAGTAATCAATTTGTGTTTGTGATAAGCCACTCTTATAAGTAATTAAATGTTCATCTTGTTTTTTGAATATTATATTGACTATAAAGAGATCAAATGCCATAGCAAAATTTAAAATCTCCTTATCTTCCTCATTTATATCCCCAAAACCAAAGTTTCCATGAATACCTTGATATCCTAATGTTTCTTTACCGACATGTTCATTTAAGTCTCTTCTTAAACAAATCATCTCCCTTTGTGAAATCTTTTGAATCACCTTATCTAACTCTTCCCAAAAAGTTGTCTTTATACTATATTTCAGTCATACTTGGGGTGCGTAAGCACAAACTATATTCAAAACATCTGATCCTAACACTAATTTCAACATCATGATTCGGTCACCATATCGTTGTATGTCTACTATACTATCCTTTAAATCTTTATTTATGATAATACCAACTCCGTTTCGAGCCTTTTCTTTACCTTAGTACCATAATTTAAAACCTTTATCCTCTATCTCATTTGCTTTTTCTCTAACCCATTTTGTCTTTTGTAAACATAGAATATGAATCTTTCTCCGAATCATATTATCTATAACCTCCATTAGCTTACCGGATAATGTTTCGATATTTCAAGAACCAATACGAATCTTATTATCTAGGACTAGCTTTCTTACTCTCCACATCCATTCATATTCAAAATGCGGAGGCCCTCTCTGTAAATTATTTACTACATTTGGGCGGCAATGTTGTGGGACTAACTTCTTTACCCACACATGTCGATGATGTGGGAACCCTCACTGCAATTAATTCACTACATCTGGGCGAAAATATAGTGACCCTTGTTTATTTATCACTGCATTCGAGCTCTACAGCGGGTCGCTAGGTGGAGACGCCCCAAAGCAATGTTGGTAATTTTTGTAATCCATGTTATAAAAATCCGATGAAGTTTTACGCTGGCTGTCGGAAGCCTAACACGACTCTCCTCCTTTACCCGGTCTTGGGACCGGCAATGCAAGGGTAATCCATTATATGTGATGAGTTATATATATATATATATATATATGTGTGTGTGTGTGTGTGTGTGTGTGTGTGTTTAAAAGTTATTTACAAAGAACGAACTAATCTATAGTAACAATTGTATTAAGATACATGATTGCTCTCATATGCGTGTGGTGTGTCATGGGCCATGTCTTGGCTTATCCTTGTGACACATGTTTCTACACAACCTTTTTTTCAATAAATGCTTCTATATAACTTCACATCTCTCGACAACTTCTCCCTTAAAAAAAAGGCTTATGGTTGACCTTTCTCAAGAGAAGCTGTTGCAAAGAAGCTGCCTCTTTGGTTCACAAATTATTTATTTATTGCGACGTACTACCTTTACCTTAATGTTTATATTTAAACAGCTGTCATCGTTTAAGATGTTCAAATGGGTTTGGCGAGAGATTTTTCTAACTCATAGTTGAAGCAGGGCCGAATGGTCCGGTCCATAGAGCCACAAGCTCATTGGATATTTGATCGGATATAATAAACCAAATCCAAATCTACTTGAAATCCAAATCCAATCAGAATATTTCATGCTTCAACAAGCCACATACACATGTAATAAAATAAACTATATATACTACATATATACATATACATACATATAATAAAAACTATATATATACATTCATATATATATATATATATATATGCATGTGTAGGCCAACACTTTAGAGGTCCATCTAAAATGTGGTTTGCCCCACATTTTCCTTCGCCCACAAGAACTGGGGTCTGACCCATATGAACATCTCTAGTCGTCGGATGTATCTCATTCTTAGCCTTTTCTTGAAAGGGTCGGACCTGTCTTTTTCATTTAGGTAGAAGGAAAACCTTTTTGTTTCTTCTTTTTTCCAGTTTGCTGCATTGTGTAAGTTTTTGTGCCAAACACTCCTTTCCTTTTTCATCATTTTCAAGTTCATGCCTCTTTCTTTTACTATTCCTAAAAGCACTACTATGGGGGCCTTTTAAGGAAGTCCAGACATCCTCTTTTGATGGTCAACCTCAAGTAAAAAAAGAGACAAATTTTTATTATAAGCTAATTAGGCCTATTTTTTAATTCTTCAGGCCCAGTCTTCGTGATCAAACATCTCCTATGAGCATGTTTGCATCTTGAAAGTTTGCACAAATTTATTTTGATTTGCATAGAATTCTGTAACGCTGGAGATTTTTCATACTTGAATTGCTAAGGATGTGTTTGATACAACATTTTTGGAGAATTAGATGTTGATTTTCAATTCTCGTAACTTATTGCTGGTGTGGGGTTGTGGTTTCATAGGTCCAATCTAAGTCAAAACTTCAATACCAATTAAGAGATGGGCTACAAGAACTAGACTTAGTGCTTTATACAAAAACTCAATCATTATTACCATTTGTGAATCAAATACAAAATCATAATTCTTCAATAAGTCCATGTGAGTCTAGGCCTATAGTTCTAATACCATGAGCATAACCCATGAAAGTAGATTACCAAGAGGTAGTATGTTCTTTAAAGTCTAATATGCTTGCCATGGTTCATATTTTTCAGATCCTTACAAATCTTAATCATCCCATCAATGAGATTAGTAGTTGAGATTGAAAAACAAAAAGCAAAAACTTTTACAAGTTTCATATGCTGGCCGTGATATATATATATATATATATATATATATATATATATATGTCAACATCATTGTGAAGTAGTAAACTACTTTTACATTCTTAATTCTTTTATTTAGATTCAATCTGCATCTCTAGCAGAAAAATGTCACGGCCAGCTCATGGACGAGGCAAACTGACTTACACAGTCACCACTACATTTCACTATCCATGACAGCTCTTATTTAGCTCCTTGAGGAATGGAAATGACAATAACAGTAGAATTATTTAATTACAAAATGAAATTTGGCATGTATGTAAGTAAAATATGAATATATTGATTTGTGAATTTTTGAAATCAAATCTGATTTAATCATGTCATACAATTTTCTAAAGTTCACGTATCCTAAATGAAAATACCATGAATTAGATGAGTCGACATCTGCTATTTAAGAAGAAAATCATTGAAAAAGGATAGGTGAAGCTAGCCAAAAGTACACCAAAATGTTTAGATCAAAATGGATCTTAACAAGAACGACAACTTGGATCCACAGATTCTAAATCCCATATTTTATGAACACTGTCCTTTAGCATCAGTCTGTATGGCGAAGAGGATACTGAGTCTAAGGTTATGGGCTGGAAGTAAAAGCAAGCATGCTGTTGATCTTGATGTGCAATCAATTCGAAAAGCACTTGGCATTCAAAACTTAGGACAATGTGGTTTTTGGTTTTGGATCTTTGAAATGGGTAATTTGAAGCTCCACACAACGAAGGCATGAGACATTAGAGGTGAATACCTCAGAAAAGGTAGACATAGGCGACAAGCCTCTCACTTTTTGCAGGAAAAGCTAAAATATCATGGTGCTTCTTTTAGTTAGTAACAGAACGAATGATCGATCACAATGACGAACTAAGAAATTCATGCAGCCGACTCCAATTAGTGCAGACAGATGGGTTTGGATTGTTTTGCTTTCTTCAATAGTCATTAAGCGTTCAAAATATGGGAGTCTTGCTTAAGGCACCTTGATGTTTCTTCAGATGATTCCTCTTCTGTGCTTCAACAACAAATCCACTGATTTATATGAACAGAATTTTCGCATGTGCTGTTATGATATTGAGGTGCTACTGATTTTAAATGACAGTTTAGATTTTGAATAAATTTTCTGTGTTTACTAGAATTCATAGTCTCATTTGCCTCCTTGATTGCAGATTATATTGTTCAGTCATTTTTGCTTTCCTGGAATTACATGCACATCTTACATTCACAGTCTCAAGACAAGATTTACATGGTTCGAACAGAGAAATTCCTTGTTCTCCTGCGGCTATGACAGAATTAATGGAGTTCCAATATAAACAATCAAGATCACGAAATAGGAGGCACTGCATAAGTGAATCAGGCTCCATATCAAACTCCAACAGTATCTGCAATCTGAACTAACCTGATAAGTTTTGGGGATGATTCTTGTAGAACAGTATATCAACTTGTGTCTGGTAATGATACATCTTCTGTTGAGCTTTACACCATATTAGAATAGTTGTTAGATATTGTGAATCAGATTATAGTGTTGGATTTAATGTTAATTAAGTTGGGTTACTTAAACCCATGTACATTAATAACATTTAATTCATGTTGATATCCCAAATATTCAATTGATGCATCATTAAAATGTCTAAAAAGTCACATGTGAGGGATACAATGACCAAGAGGAGACAAAGTTTAGTCCCATATTGAAGAACTAGACAAACCCCATGTCATTTTATATAGTTGGCAGCTCATGAACCTTAGCTCAAAGAGCTTAGGGAGGACATGGTGCGTGTGTCGGGCTTGAGCTTGGGAATTGTCTTTGTTATATCTTTTTTCACAAAAAGTTTTTTATCTTACGGTCAAAAGCTTTTAAGCACGAATGGTTACGGGACGGAGAGGTGCGTCGTTTGCATTGGATTTGTCGTCTATAAATAAGAGATTAGGGCTCCCTAATAAGTATACTTTGCGTGAACATGCTTTCTCCTCTCATCTATATTCTATGCTCTTCCTATGCGGTTGTGTGTATGTGACCACTTCCAGTCGTCCTTCCCATCCAGCTATAGGCGATTGAGCTATAGTCGAAGTCGACTCAAAGTGAGCTTCATGTTTTTGAGTTGTGTGTGCATTTTATCGTAGGAAGAAGGCGGAGGTACCCGTACGTACTGCATAGTGGAGCACTTATTTCTCTAAGGCAACAAATAAGTATCTTTTGTGATTATTACTTTTACTTTTGTTTTTTGTACAGTTTGTTTATGGCTATTTTGGATCTGCGACTGTTGTTGATTGTGGTATGTTTATATTCGTTGCATATTGGTTTATTATATTCTATTGATTTTGCTGATATATAGTAAGTTTACTGTTGGTGTCTTAGGCCTTTTCATGAACCCCTAAATTGGAACAAGCTGATGTGCCGCGCCTAGGCAAGGGTGATTCTCTTCAGCTGGCTCTATAATCTTTATTCAATTCATGATGGAGTTCACTACTGTTTGTGTTCTCAACATGCTAATTCTCTAAAGCTTACGTTAAACGCAAACAGATGAGAATGAGACTGCTGAAATGAGACTCTACAAACAACAGAGATTTTTCTCCTTCTCAACTCAGAAGATCCATTCCACTTTGAGTTGTGGGTGGCATTGGGAATGAAGAACAAACAACAGAATCATCAATCGCAAGAACAACTGCACGAAATAAGATTTACGTGGTTCGGAATGTGTGATGGAATCTTCATCTTCTACATCTATGGCCATTGTAAAGATACACCATCATCTGCTTTGTTCTTAACACTTTTGTCTCAGTTTTCTTCTTTTATAGTTACCCTATAATCCTTTGTGCTAAACTTTATTCAGTGAGATCCATTCTACTTGATCTTATGAAATCCGTATGGTGATTTAGGCAATGCTTTTGTTGAATAGTTTTGTTAGAGGAATGACAGAGAAAACAATCAGTGGTCGATGAAGTTTCAGTTTCTCTGAATGCTGTGACATGCGAACTTAAACATGGTTGACTGATTAAGGGCAAAAGCAAGAAGACCACAGGAAAGACTTGCGTGGCTCATAATACAAGACTTTGCAAGGGAGCATGGAGGTAAAAACTTTATTTTCTGGTTCAGAGATAACAATTTTTTTCATGATCAATCTGAATCTGTTCTTCATAACTATCAGTTAGTTCAAGGAAATATAAAAGTTGAGCAATTAAATGAAAATTCAGTGTGCACTTCTAAGACTGATGGATAATCAACTAGCTTATCTATCTTCTTTACAGAAAAATTCTGCATGTTGAGTTAGAGCAGCATTCACAACATCAGATGGCTTGGAAGTATAATATATTTCTATATAAACTTAATTTCTTGAAGGAGCTTACACTTGAACAGCCACCCAGTTCCGTCCGGGTTCCACTATTCAAGAAACCAGAATGGGCCTGAAATCGGAACCAACAAACTAGTGGTTTCATTTTTTCTTCTTTGAAATCTTAAATGTTTTTACCGGTTTTAGTCGGTTTAGGACTCGAACAGAAACTGCCGGTTCCGGAACCAGAACCAGCTTCAGGCCAGTTCTGTTACAATTTCAGGCTCCAGGTTAACCGAAATACAGTTCGAAACCGGTGAACAGGAACCGGCCATATCTAGGAGAGTTCGAGCTGTAAAAGAGCATTTAGAGTTCGTGTCTACGTATGTGATAGAGCTTAATTAAAGCTCCAAATGATTCCATCCAACCAAGAAGCATGCACCAGCACCAACCGGAATAGAATTTGTGGTACTCTTTGGGAGAGGCCTCACTCACCTGGTAGACAGGTCGTCAAGGGTTCGACTTCCATGGGAGCTACCCGTTGCATTTTTAATGATTTTAGTTGAAAATAAGTTATTAACTGAACAATAAGATGCATTTTGAGTAATCTTTAAGAAGAAAATCTTGTATTATCCAAAAAGAAAAAGAAAGAAACCCTTAAAATATTTAAATATGGATTTTAATGATTTTATTTGAAGATAAAATTCACGAGAAGTAATTGGACCCAGCTCAATCGGTCGAATTGGACCAGAACCATCTCACCAGATCGGTCGAAACCGATGGTTCCTGACCATGTTGTGGTTCTGGTTCCATGTTGCACCTTTATTTTATGGGTTTTCAAATGAGACCAGAACCGAATAGAAACCTGAGCCGGAAACAAGCGAAAAACCGACAGAACCAGAACCAAAGAGGCCTTGGTTCCGTAGTAAGGTGCATACTTCATACGCTCTGGTGAGGTGGTTCTGGTTCCATGTTGCACCTTTATTTCATGGGTTTTTCAAATGAAGATTTTCAGATTTCGAGTAAGTGCATACTTCACCTCGTCTTAAAGTAGGTCCGCCACTGATTATCACATTCATGCACTCACAAATGCACACACACGGGCATAATATACACAAACATACGTACAAACAAAGCTTATGCAAGCCAGAAAATCAAACCACATAGTGTTCGTTTGCAACTCTAAGTAGCTTAACAAGCTGAACCGAACACGATGTGTCGTGTGAACAAACCATAACGAGCTGTACGAGTGGGTCGAGATTACCCAGTCAGGTCTTGTAAATTGTAATATTAAGCGCGTGCACACACACAGATTTACTCATTGCATTATGATTTGTGCTAAAAAGGGTTGTTGATTGGCATAGAGCTCCTCCTCCGACCCGTTTGGAACTGTTCTGACGGTTTCAACCGGATCAGACTGAAAAGCAGTCAAACCCGACCAGGATCTAGGACCACCGCTTTCGTTCTGGTTCCACCTTCTATGAAACTATAACTGGGTTAGAACCAAAACATGCGGTTTCAAACCACCGATTTCATATTTTTAATTTATTAATATTTTACAGTTTTAATAATTTCTGAAACATGACCGATGGTACAAAAACATGTATAAAGACTCATGAAGAAATGACAGGCTTCTTTGAAGTTAATATTGGGTTACATCAAGGATAAACTTTAAGTTCATACTTATTTATAACGGTGATTGATGAGTTAACAAAACATATTAAAGATGAAGTACCTTGGTGTATGTTATTTGCAGATGACATTGTGTTATTGGAGTATTCTAAGGAAAAAGTTAATAGAAAATTAGAACTATGAAGAGAAACATTAGACTTTTCACTTAGTAGAACAAAGACAAAATATATGAAATGTAAGTTTGATCATTTGGTTACTTCAGAGGATATAGAAATTAAAATTGGTACATATTGCATCCCTCAAAAGCAATTTTCCATAATGATGGAAGAATTGATGGAGATATTACGCATAGAATTAATGTTGCTTGGTTAAAATAGAGAGGAACATCGGGTATTCTTTGTGATAAGAAGATACAATTAAAGTTAAAAAGTAAATATTATACAGTAGTAATTAGACCTACAATATTTTATGTTTATGAGTATTGGGCAGTTAATCATCAACATGTACAAAAGATGTTTGTGATAGAAATGAAGATGTTGAGATAGATGAGTGGTCATAAAAGAAAAGATTGTATACATAATGAGGTTATTAGAAACAAATTAAGAGTGACACCAATACAGGATAAAATGAGAGAATATCATTTAAGATGGTTTGAACATATATAAAGAAGATCAAAAGAAGAACCCATAAGAAAATATGAAAAACTAGATTTTGAAAGTATTAAAAGAGGTAGAGAATGACCACAAAAGTGTTGAAAAGAAACAATAAAGAATTATCTAGTTTATTATGAGTTAATAACTAACATGGCACATGATAGGGTTATGCGGAAACAAAGAATCCATGTAGCCGACCCCATCTAGTATGGGAAAAGGCTTAGTTGTTGAAACTGACCATTTCAAACTGTTAGCTCCATGTTTTTTAATTTCTTTTGAATTTAAATTTTTAATGATTTTCGATTTGGAACAGTTTTAAGAGTCAAACCGGGGAACCAGAATGAGCTTGGTCCAGTTTGGCTTTGGTTCCTGGTTCCTGCAAAACCTGAACCGCTAGTCTCTGTCTAGTTTTTTCCATCGAAAAGAAAGGACCTTGTCATATTTCTTAGATGGCATGTGCATCATCATCTTCTATGTGCGATTGATTATTCCTTCTTCTCCGTATATAATTTATTTTTCTTTTATACAACAGGAGCCCGAATCCTTGTACCCTATTTTTCTTTTATACAACAGGGGGCCAAATCTGTGTACCCACCAGGAGTCGAACTCCTGCCGCGGCGATAACTTCCAACGTCCACTGCCGTTGGGTCATCGCTCTGGATACGTATATAATTTATGAGTCCAACTTGTCCACCAGACTACGGAAAGTTGGGAAAATAATGGCCAAAACGACACAAAGCTTCAATCAAATCTCTCTCTCTCTCTCTCTCTCTCTCTCTCTCTCTCTCTCTCTCTCTCTCTCTCTCTCTCTCTCTATATATATATATATATATATATATATATATATATATATATATATATATATATATATATATATAATGTCAGAGTCTAGGTAAAACTAAATAAAGAGGGGACCCATTTAGATTCTGCTTGGATCTTGGCCCGAAATTCACCTTCGTGGTTTCTTAAAAAGAGTAGCAGTGAAATGCATGTATTATATGATTGTTATCCACAAGCGCAGCTAATCCGGTTCGAGCAGGGTCGGCCTGCTATGGTGATACATTAGAGTTAAGTTAGGTTGAAAATATTATTATACATATGAAACACATAAAATGCAAAGACAATTGATTCTTTTAATTAGTTGGTGGGTTTCGATTCAAACTATAAAAATATTAAAAGAGAAAGAGGACGATCACAAAAGTGTTGAAAATAAACAATAAAAAATTATTTATCTTATGTTGAGTTAACGGTTAGCATGATACATGATAAGACTATGTGAAAATAAAGGATTCATGTAGCCGACCCCATCTAATTGAAAAAAGGCTTAGTTGTTGTTTCGATTAAGATTGATTTAGTTTAGCTATTTCAATATCATCTAACTTCTCATTTTTGGTTCAGGTTAACTACCAAATCCAAATTAGAGACTGACCCATTTCCAATCCATGGGTCCGATGGGTCAGGTTGGCATTTTTCGAGTATTGCTGGCTTTGTCGTGTATAAATAATTAGAAGGGTCTCTCTCTCTCTCTCTCTCTCTCTCTCTCTCTCTCTCTCTCTCTCTCTCTCATTTGAAACCTAACTTCATAATTACAAAACTAGCCTCAAATGTACAAAATGAAATGTGATACAAATTACGCGTTCCTTTGCAACAACAAAAAAATGATCAATGATTATACACATACATAATCATTGATCAATGTATACATGTATATATAATTATTGACCATTATATATATAGTGAGATGTACGATCTCACTAGTATAATAGTGAGATGCAATAGGAAACCAACTCGCTCGCTGTTAGTCTCAATTTAAGAGAAATGAGTGCGGTATTACGTAGCTGATATCCTATATAAAACACAACCAGACCTTTTTACAATAGATTTCAGAACTTTTGGTTGTGGTATATAATTGTGAGTAGACATGGCCGGTTCCGGATTCTAAACCAGCAGTTTTAAACCTTCTGGAACCAAAAAAAATGTCGGTTCTTTCCGGTTCCATGAAAAGTAGAATGAGAACCAAACCGGGTGATCCAGTTCCAATTGGAACCCCCATGTCTAATTGTATCAAACCAAGGATTAGGATTATGTGAATATCGCATTAAACAATGATTATATCCTGTTATTATTCACATAACCAACAAATCCCCCCAAAATTTATTTAAAGCCAAAAACTCTGAAAAAATGTAAAGCATGAAAAGAACATGAGGAGATCAAAGCCAAGTTGGTTTTTTCAAAAAGTCTCTTCAAATTGAATGCTTATGTATGCAATTGTTAAAAGTTTTATTTTCAAAATAGAACTTGTATAAGGAGTATCCATTTTTAAGTTAATTGTTAGAAAATTATGTGAAAGATATTCTTTTAACAAATAATTCACGACCAAGAGTGTCCTTGATGTATATTTTTAAAGGACGGGCCACATCCAAGTTCCAAACTAAGCCTCTTCCACACAAAGTGGGGTTACACAAGTTTTCAATTATTAGTGTGGTTAGATATTCGGGTTCATGTAGTGACGGATCCACTTGAGGGTAAGGTGAGACATTGGTTTCAATCTAAAATCTCAAAAAAAAATTAGGTCTATCATTGCACATAGGAAAATAAATATTTTGTAGATGTGAAATACAAGTGTGCTTCACTCCAAAAAAAAATTGAGTTTGTTCTTGGGTTTATTTATATTTAGCTCATATATATAAATTTTTCTTTTAACACGTGTCAGCATTCCCCATAATTCCTACATCTTGTGAGTCAATTGCACTGCCAGGTGAGCTAACACTCTGAGTGCATTGGACTATTTTTCATGTGTTTAAGCTATTGCTTTTTGTTGTATTTTCCATTGTTGATACACCAACTTCACTTAAAGAAAAAAACCTACACCACCTTACTTACGGCTTATTTTATTTAAGAATGACATGCAAGTAATATCTAAACTAAGCTCTTAGGTCCCATAAGTAAATAACCAAATTATTGAGCCTTCTTTTGTATTTTTCTCATGTTTTTAACCTTTTCTTCTTCCTTGCAAGAAAAAGTTGGAAGCCTAACATACATCCACAGATGCACCCTATGAGAGTCGAACTCCCCACCAACAACAACGCTACATACTATGTTTCCAACGTTTAGATGCATTGCCGCCCATAGTTACTTCCCTCATCATTTTAACCAATATCATTAAAGAGAAGATCCAAATTAGGCAAGAAGTAGAAATCTTGGAATTAGCAAATTCTCAGTAAACAGCATTGTCCGAGTGACACCATTGAGAATTTTCATACAAACCAAAGAGAAACAGGACAAGAAAAAACGACAAATAAAATAATAGAATAAAGAAATGCGAAACCGCCGTGGCCTTTCCTCACAATTCATTACATATATATGAAAGGTTGCCTTGCGTTTCTTATTTTTATTTCTGAGTCTCATTTCAACCCCCTATTCTCTCTCTCTCTCTCTCTCTCTCTCTCTCTCTCGCTGGCAGGGATTCTGAATCTGAACTCTCAATCTACCTCCCAATTTGCTCAAATTATACCAGTCATTCCTGATTTGCGTCCTTCTCTGTTTCTGTTTCTTGTTCTGAATCAGTTTCTGTTTTGAATCTGGAATATAATCTCTCGAAGGAACCAAACCGTATCGTAGCGTCTGTATCTGTATCACCATCTCTACAATCTCCTGAATTCATCTCATCCCGATTTCTTCCACCACCAAATTCCGAACCCATCAAACCATAATCCCTGACGAGTTCTTGTTAACTGTCACAAATGCATAATCCTTTGATACAGCAGCAACCCATCGAAATCCCTGATCTTTGATAAGTGTTCCATAAGAAAAGCTAAGAAATCCAAAGTTTCAATCTTTCCTGCAACCTATCAATCCTTCTCATAAACTCCAAGAGTCTTTTTCCTCTAGTTTCCTGTTTTTGTGAAACAAAACTCTCGCAAAGGGAACCATCAAACCCTCATCCTCGAGAGGAAAAATGGTTTTCTCAAAGGCAAGCTCATCCACCAACAATCTCTCTCTCCCGAGAGAGAACACCCCTCTTCTTGACGGCTCTCACAAACTCTCTTCCGTCCCAAAAACCTTCGCCAACATCTTCATCGCGATCGTCGGCGCCGGAGTTCTCGGCCTTCCCTATACCTTCATGAAGACCGGATGGGTCGCCGGCGTGCTGATGATCTTCTTTGTCTCTCTGCTCACCCATCACTGTATGATGCTCCTGGTTCACACCAGGAGAAAGCTCGAATCCGACGGCTCCTGGAAGATCGGCAGCTTCGGCGATCTCGGCTATGTGGTCTGTGGCCGACCAGGTCGACTCGCCGTCGACGTTATGATCGTGCTCAGCCAGGCCGGGTTCTGCGCGAGCTACCTCATCTTCATAGCCAACACTCTGGTCTCCATCTTCATTTCTCATAACCAACCGAGAATTTTCGGTCTACTGCCCAAATCTCTCTTCATTTGGGGCATTTTCCCGTTGCAATTGGCAGTAAACTCCATTCGGAGACTCACCCATTTGGCTCCGATGAGTATTTTCGCCGACATCGTCAATATGGCAGCCATGGGAGCCGTGATGGCAGAGGATGTAGCCATCTTCTTAGAGAAGAAAACAGAACTGCACGCCTTCAATGATGGTTGGGGTACGGTTTTCTATGGTCTCGGAGTGGCTGTCTATGCTTTTGAAGGTATAGGAATGGTTTTGCCATTAGAATCAGAGACTCAGAACAAGGAGAAATTCGGAAAGGTGCTTGCTTTATCGATGGGTTTCATCTCTTTGATGTATGGATTGTTCGGTGCACTTGGTTACTTTGCATTTGGTGACAAAACCAAGGACATAATAACTACCAATTTCGGCAAAAGCCTAGGCACCGACCTTGTTCAGATCGCCCTTGCTATCAATCTCTTTTTCTCCTTTCCTTTGATGATGAATCCTGTTCATGAAGTGATGGAAAGGAGGGTTACTGACGGTATGTATTCGCCGTGGTTGAGGTGGTTGGTAGTGTTGCTTGCCACATTAGTGGCGCTTCTGGTACCAAATTTTGCAGATTTTCTGTCGCTGGTGGGGAGTAGCGTGTGCTGTATTTTGGGCTTTGTATTGCCTGCACTCTTCCATTTGATGACTTTCAGGAGGAGCTTAGGGTGGAAGGGGATGATTTTGGATGCCACAATTGTGTTTTTGGGCATTGTATTTGGCATCTCCGGAACTGTTTCTTCACTCATGGAAATATTTTTTGGCATCAGAGGGTGAAGATCAGTTCCAAAAAAACTCTGTAGTAGTATAGCTTTTAGGGTTTTCTTTATTATATTCTCGAAGTGTATACTGGATGGCGTGGTTATTAGATATGGTAATAAATTTGCAGGTTTGCGGATACGGCAGAATCTCATTGCCAGCTGAGATCATGGTTTTTCAGAGTCGTTCTTTCTCTGCACTATTCCGTCTCTAAATTTGCTTCAACTTTGCCTTCGTTAATTTAACATTCAATTTGATGTCTGATAGAAAAACATATATAAGCTTTCCCTATCTTATTATAGTCCAGGCATTTGGTGGTCTAAATAAAGTTTACTTGCCAAGTAAAATATAATGCACGAACCTGTGGTATACGTGCTTTTGATATCCTTTCTGCCACACTTGGGAAACTTATGGCTGGGAGGCCTGCAACGGTTTCTATCAGAGAAAATAAAAATCAATTTATGCAAGTTGCTTGTTATTTTCCTCTTGCTTTGGCGACAGGGACATCATTGAATATACATCAAAATCAAGAAAGGTTTCGTTTACACTAGGTTGGGCCAGGTACGTGGGTTCTTAATTGCCATTATACTCGGCTTGACAAGGAAATTTAATATATATTCAAAGAAGAGACGTGTAAATTTAGAACTCATTTTTCGAGGTTCCATAGTTTTATCCTTAATCAAACAGCAGGAGCTATCAAAATGATGTATTGCTTTGTTTTGTTTCCATACGAAATGGAAGCTTGGTCTAGATGAGATTCTTGTCGAGAAAATTTAATTAGTAGGGATAATATAATCCACTGAATAACTATAAGGCCTGTAATATAAACAACTAAGCATGGATTCTTTGTTTCCATAATGTTTGATCCTCTGTTATGCTAACAGATAACTCAGTAGAAATTAGATCACTCTATTGTTTCCTTTCAATCCTTTCGTAGTGGAATCTCATGGATGCTGCTTCTTATGCAAGTTAATGGTTAGCATGGACCCTGCATACAACGGGCATAACCATGGGATTTTAGAATAGATTATCTCAACCGTGAAACCGTGCGTCCTGAATCAGTTGGCTCACTGATGACAGGATGCCATCATCAATCGTTCTCCATGAAGGTGTGCATACAACAAGCGCCATTCACTGTCTCCAAGCATTATGTGATGAGAAACCAGGTCGCTGGAACCAAAACATTCTATGAATAATGCAGTGAGAAAGATGGTGAAACTAATCTTATATGCTCAACCAAAATGCTGAAGATTACACAGAACAAATTAAGATTTTTATACAAAAAAGAAATTGAAAGAGAAAAGATCTGCACAAAGTTCAAAAGAATAGATGGGGAAAAAATTGTTAAGATACACTCATTGTTCGTCCACGCAGATTACATTACATAGATAACCTTCACAACAAGAAGAGAGCACAGGCAGAAGAATAGCATTATAAGTGAACTAATCTTCTAGAATGCCCTCCAGTTGGCAGAGGTCTGCCTCGAGTCACTGTTATCCGACTTGAATGGCCCTGTTGATTCGAAAGGATCTGTTTCATCAAAAGAGAAACCATGGCTGTGGTCCGAATCTCTAGTGCTTTGAACTGAGTCAAACCGAGTGAGGGCTCCATCATGTCTAGGAGAAGCATTGTCATGAATGCTGAAAGAATCAAACTTCGTGAAAGTGCTCCCAAACTTGTGGTCCTCTGATGCTACGCTGTAACTAGGGGAATTTGACTTGAATGACGGTGTACCAGGTAGAGAATCCCCCAAAAAGAATGGGCTCTTCTCTTTCTTTCCAGATAAACTGCTTGCACCTGGAGAACCGGTTGTAATGGGGTCCAGACCTACATCATCTGACCCAAAGAGAGACTTTTCTGTGTTTTTTATTATCAGAATCCGGTGGGGGTGGGGGGAGGTGGGGGGGGGAGAGAGAGAGAGAGAGAGAGAGAGAGAGAGAGAGAGAGAGAGAGAGAGAGAGAGAGATCAGACTATACAAGAGCGATGTTCTTGACTAAGATGCGGGAATATTACTTTTGTTCCTTGACCAACCCAATCAATAAAATTCTAAACCAAAGATACATCAAGATTTATTACACATTAGAAACCCAAAAGGACACGTTGCACACGATCCTAAATATCCAGATTTTTGAGATGCTCGATAATACTTCAAAACCACAACTTGCTATTAAAACAAGAGCACATGAATTTACACATTATTTGGAAAATGAAAGATCAAAGAAGCGGTTTGATATGGCCATCAAACTGAACTTGAGTAAGGCTAAAAGTAAATTTCAGGTTGAGAAAGCCCTAGAACTTGAGTAAGGCCAATATTTGTTGGTTTATTGACTCAGGTGGATCAGAACACATGGTAAATTTCAAAGAGGGGCTATTTGATTATCACGAATTGCATGATAAAGTAAAGATTGTTGATAATTTCTTTATCTTAGTAAGGGGAGAGGAAAGTTGTGAACAACACTTGGAGTATTAGATCTTGTTCTTTATGTTCCACATATTTCGATGAATCTCTTGTCGATTAGTGCATTAACTTTAAGATTGAACTATGTTATACATTTCTTTGAATTTTTTTTTTGTATTTCAGGAACAAAGAACGAAAAAGATCGTTAGATTTGGTAGAAAGAGTTGAGGATTGTACATACATGGAGGAATACACGAAGATATAGCAGCCAATGCAATCTCTACGCAAAGTGAGATGGAGTTGACACTATGACATCGATGTCTTGGACATCCACAAGTTCAAACAATTCAAGCCATAATACCAAAATAAGTAGAGTTTAGAAAGAGTACTAGTCTTAGTGTGAGGCATGTCAATTAGAAAAACATGTTAGAACTACTTCTCCCTGCATAGTGAACTCCGAATCCGTTTAATCTAATACACTAATGTATGGGGCCTTTGCCCGATATTTTGTCTCTTTTATAGATGACTACTCACTTTACTATTCTTTATTTGCTGAAATCTAAGGATGAGGTTGGCATGATATTTCCATTGTTTCACAAGTTTATTTAGAACCAATTTCAAGCAAAAATCAAAGTTGTTCGATGAGATAATGGGGTGAATTCACATTAGATGTATTGAAAAGCTACTTGGCAACACATGAGATTATACATCAGACATCGTGTGTTTATTTACCACAACAGAATAGAGTAACGGAAAGGAAGAACAAGCACATCTTGGAGGTAGCTCGAACTTTAATGATTGCAGGCTCTACTCCAAAATATCCATGAGGAGAAGCAATTCTTACAACCGTATATCTTATAAAGAGGTCACATTCAATTGTTCTTGAAGGGAAGATACCCTTCTAGGTAATGGTTCCTAATGATAAATCGTTTAATTTACCACCTATAGTCTATGGGTGTGTTTGCTATGTACATATGCATCATCACAGTAGAGACAAGCTCGACCCTAGAGCATTGAAGTGTATATTTTTCAGTTACTTCCTATTTCAGAAAGGATACAAGTGTTATGATCCAATTTCAAAGACGTTTTTTTTGTATCAAAGGATGTGACATTTCACGAACTCAAGTATTATTATAGCAGTGATGGGGAGCCCAAAGAAGAATCAAAATCAAAAGAGTCACTATTGTCGATGCTCATAGAAGAGGATAGTAAAGCAATGGTTAAAGAAGGTCGAGTCAAGATTCATGATAAAGAAGATCAACAAGAGAGATGTTCTCAATTGTATACTAGAGGAAGATGTAATATATTTCCAACTCATGAAGAAGTCGTTGCAACACAATCTTTAAAGTTGCCAATTGCACTAAGAAAAGAAAAAGAAAATGTGCATATCCAATCCGCAACTATGTTGATTATGTAAGACTTTCAGAGAATTACAAAACGTTTGTGGCCATATCAGATACATAAGGTGTTCCTAAAACATGGGAAGTAGCTTGTGCATCAAAAGAGTGGCAACATGCTATGCAAGAAGAAATAAATGCCCTAGAGAAGAATAACACTTGGGACATAGTGCATTAGGTTGCAAATGAGTGTATACAATTAAGTATAAACCATCAAGAGAAGTTGATAGATATAAAGCAGGACTTGTGGCAAAAGGATATAGTCAAATCCCATAAGATTGACTATAACAAAACATTTGCCCCAGTGGCGAAATCAGTTTAGCGGCTAATAAGGGATGGAATTTATGGCAATTAGATGTCAAAAATGTCTTCCTGCAAGGGGATCTCAACGAAGAAGTATATGGACCAAATAACGCTTGTTTCCTAAAGAAAGCTTTATATGGACTAAAACAATCTCCTCGAACTTACAACAACAACAACAACTAAGCCTTTTCCCATACTAGACGGGGTTGACTACATGGATTCTTTGTTTCCACAGATCCCTATCGTGTGCCATGTTAGCAGTTAACTCCCAATAAGCTAGATCATTCTTTATTGTTTCTTTCCAACACTTTTGTGGTCGTCCTCTACCTCTTTTAATACTTTCCAAATTTAGTTTTTCTAACCTTCTTACAGGTTCTTCTTTTGATCTTCTTTCTATATGTCCAAACCATCTTAAACGTTGTTCTCTCATTTTATCCTCTATTGGTGTCACTGCTAATTTGTTTCTAATAACCTCATTATGTATACGGTCTTTTCTTGTATGACCACTCATCCATCTCAACATCTTCATTTCTGTCACAGACATCTTTTGTACATGTTGATGATTAACTGCCCAACACTCGCAACTATAAAACATGGCAGGCCTAATTGCTGCTCTATAATATTTACCTTTTAATTTTAATGGTATCTTCTTATCACAAAGAATACCAGATGCTCCTCTCCATTTTAACCAACCAACCAGCATTAATTCTATGTGTAACATCTGCATCAATTCTTCCATCACTCTGAAAAATTGACCCTAGGTATTTAAAACTTTCCTTTTGGGGAACGCAATGTATGACAATTTTAATTTCTATATCCTTTGAAGTAACCAAATGATCAAACTTACATTCCATATATTCTGTCTTTATTCTACTAAGTCGGAGGCCTTTGCTTTCTAATGTTTCTCTCCATAGTTCCAATTTTCTATTAACTTTTTCTTTAGACTCCACTAATACAATGTCATCTGCAAATAACATACACCAAGGTACTTCATCTTGAATATGTTTTGTTAACTCATCCATCACCATTATAAATAAGTATGGACTTAAAGTTGATCCTTGATGTAACCCAATATTAACTTCAAAGAAGTCTGTCGTTCTTTCATGAGTCCTCACACATGTTTTTGCACCATCATACATGTCTCTTATAAGGTTAATATATGTCAATGGGATACCTCTTTTTTCCAAAGTTCTCCATAGAACCTCCCTCGGTACCCTATCATAAGCTTTTTCTAGATCAATAAATATCATGTGAAGGTCTTTCTTTTTTGCTCTAAAATGTTCCATAAGACGTCTCAAAAGGTGAATCGCTTCAATAGTAGATCTGCCTGGCATGAATCCAAATTGGTTCTCTGTTGTACTTGATACTTGTTGTAACCTACGTTCGATAATTCTTTCCCATAATTTCATAGTATGATTCATTAACTTGATACCTCGATAATTCGCATAATTTTGAATGTCTCCCTTGTTCTTATATATGGGTATAAGTGTACTTGCTCTCCATTCCTCGGGCATCTTTTGGTTTTTTCATATTTTATTAAATAGTCTTGTGAGCCAAGTGATTCCTATTTCTCCTAGTATTTTCCAAACTTCTATAGGAATATTATTTGGTCCTACCGATTTACCACCCTCATATGTTTAAGAGCCTCTTTGACTTCATTCTTTTAAATACGTCGGTAGAAATTGTGGTTTATATACTTTTCTGACTTGGCTAAATCTCCTAAACTAATACTAACATCTTTATTTTCATTAAAAGGATCAACTTTAAGGATACATCTCCTCGAGCATCTCCTCAAGCTTAATTTGAAAATTTCAAAAGGATTATTAGCCTTGGGTATACGAGAAGTAAAAACAATCATACATTAATCTTTAAGTTGGGGACATGTATTTTGATACTAATTGTATATGTTGATGACATTATAATAACTGGTGATGATGAAGAAGAAATCAACGACTTAGAAGAAAAAACTGCATCACCTATTCGACTTCAAAGATCTTGGGCATCTCTACTATTTCTTGGGAATTGAATTATTGAGGTCACAAAAAGGTATATTTCTAACTCAACGCAAATATACCATGGATTTATTAAAGGAAACAGACACCTATGGGTCGCGACCAAGTGACATCCCAATGAACATCAATCACGGAGTGGGATTAGATATGAACAAAGAAGTTGTTGACATTAAGAGATATCAACAACTGGTTGGAGAATTAATATATTTGACCATCACAAGACCCGATATAACCTATGCAATTGAAATTCTAAGCAGGTTTATGCATGCACCGAAGCAACCACACATGGACACAGTGTTTAGAGTACTTAGATATCAGAAGAGTACTCTGGGAAATGAAATTTTATACTCTAAACATGGACATATCAACCTAGAACTGTATACCGATGCAGATTGAGCAGAATGCACATATGATAGAAAGTCCACTATAGTCTTTTAAGTTATAAAGTTCATATAAGTATAATCCTGACCATTATGTGAGAACTTAAGAGAGGAAAAAAAGAGGAGCCGTCAACTCTATAAAAGGAGGGCAGGCTGCCATTCCATCCTCCGTTAATCCTTACCTTGTTCATTGTTGATTTGGTGCTCATTTTTCATCAACAAATACTTCATCAAATTTTATACACCCTTCTTTGTGTCGCTCCATCAAATACAATGCAGTACGAAATTCTTTGAGTGAAAGCATGCTGTCGTTGTCCTGATCAGACAAGTCCCAGACTTGCTTCAAAACCTATGTTGAAAAGTCAAAGTAAGGAAAAGCATGGTGGAGATGATTTCTTTTATAGGCAATGGGTTTAGAGACATCACTACCAGATGCACACCCAGGAATTAAACTCCTCACCTGATGTCAAAGAGCCAACATCCTAGCTAGTGAACCATGCACATGCCGGGCCAATAAAGATGGATGTTGATATAATTAGCCTTAAAGAAAACATTTATCCCTAAACAAATGAAGAAATCATCTATTATACTCATCAAAAAACATAACCTACAATAAAAGCATCTTACTGGTAAAACTTTTGTGGAAATATATCCTTACTAGGGTCCAGAAATGCTTTACTTTTCTAGATGAAATTCAACATGCTCTAAGATGACGTTTTATTGCAAAGCATTTACAGGAGAAAGGTACAAAAGAACATCATGGACAAGAATATTTCCTACCTCTGGGCAATCTCCAACTGAGAAACAGATCCCTAGCTTGCTCACCAGTTATCTTCCCAGCACGGTCTGTGTCCACCTTAACAAAGATAGAATTGTACCTCTGAATGTCTGACTGGGTTATTCTTGGCCAGGGAGGCTGTACTTGATTGGCTGAAGAAGCATGAATGCCTAACTTTGCAGGTCCTTGTAGTGTTGAGGTAGCCTGAGCTGAATCAAACTGGTTCGGCTTGAGCAGTGATGAAGCCTGCCAAAGTGATCCACTAGCAGGCGCCTTTGTCAAAGAACTCTGAAATGTAGACTGTGTCAAAGGAGAAGTGACTGGAACCGTAGCAAATGAATTTGAAACGCTGGACACAGAAATTGTAGGTGACGGAACAATCTCTTCTTTAGAATGAGTTGGAGTGGCAGCAAATAGAGAATCAGTTCCTGTGACAAGTTCTTTGGAACCCTTACTGATAGTTAGAACTGCAGATGATGTTGTATCTTGAGATGGTTTTGGAGGGATTGAAGGTGTTAATGCAGATAATGAATCTAAAGATGCTCTAGAAGTTAGACCACCTTTGCTGACAATCTGTGAACCAAACCCTGTTGATGCATTGGTACTCTTATCACCAACCCAATCAGTAGATATGTCTGAGGTTGGAATACATGGCCCCGTCATGCTACCCGAAGGGACTCCTTGGTAAACTCCTGGAGTCACAAGTGGAGAAACTTGTGCAGTTGTCTGCCTTGCAAATTGATTACCAACTGGTAGAGCAAACTCTTGGTGATTGCGGTCCACGAAGACCAGGTACCTGAAGTACCGGTATCCCAGAATTTATCTGCTGCAAATTCTGTTAAATGGTATTCTTCTGGAGAACTGGCAGTCAAACAGCATTCATCTGCAATGCCAGCGCTGCATTATTCTGCACTGCAGGTGGTGCATTCGTCGGCAATGCCAGTGGTGCAAAAGCATTCCTCTGGGAGGTGGTCACAAGCACAGAACTGATGAATTTAAGCACCAAAAACCAGAATTTTATTCATCAAGAATGATTGAAACAAGTGAGGATGTCGGCATTCACAGCAGCCGCCCACTGCTGCCCACGATTTCTACTGCCTACCTAACCCTAATTACACAATGACTTAAATACTATTAATCTAACTTGAAAGACTAAATTACTCCTAATTAGTTACTAATAGGATTTGGGTTCCAATAGTGACAATCAATCTCAATGTTTTTTGTTCTTTCATGAAATACCGGAGATTCGAGGCTATATGCAAAGCTACTTGATTATCACACATACAAGTTTCATTGATTGCTCTTTAGAGACTCCTAATTCCTTTAAGTAACTGTTTTAACCATATAAGTTCACATGTTGCACTGCCATTGCTCGATACTTGGCTTCGACACTTGATCTAGCAACAACAATTTGCTTCTTACTTTTCCATGATACAAGATTACCTCCAAAAGAATGGACACAATATCTTGAGGTAGAATGCTCCTGTCCGAGGGAAACCGTCCAATCAAGATTTGCATAACAACACATTCTCCATATGGCCCTTATCCTCATAGAGCAATCCTCTTCTGAGAGCTCCTTTGATATATCTAAGTACCCGAATAACAAAGATCCCAATGTGAGTCACATGGAGAGTCAAGAAATTGACTCAACACACCTACAACAAAGGAAATGTCTAGCCCGGTTATCAGATAGTTCAATTTTCCAATCATTCTTCGATATCGTCTCCAGATCGATAATGGCTCCCCCGTCCTTGGAAGAAGTTTGACATTGGGATCCATGGAGTGTCATCATGGCTTACACCCCGTCATACTAGCCTCTTTAAGAATATCTAAGCATATTTCCTGGGAAATAAAATACCATATGTCTAGATTGTGCAACTTCTATACCCAAAAATATCGGAGTTTACCAAGATCTTTAGTCCGAAAATGCTTGAATATATATTGTTTCAATTGTTCAATTCCAACACAATCATTACCAAAGGATAATAATGTCATCCACATAGACAACAAGTAGATGAATGATTTATCAAGATGTTTAGAAAAGAAGAGTGTATGATCACTTGACTTTGTCGTCATCCCAAAGGTTTGTACAACCTTTGTAAACCTTCCAAACCAAGCGCCGGGAGATTGCTTTAACCCATACAAAGATTTTTTAACTTTACTTATTTAGTCCTAGACTCCCCGAGCAACAAACCTGGTGGGTTCTCCATATAAACTTCTTCTCCAAATCTCCATGAAGAAAAGCATTCTTTATATCAAGTTGATAAAGATCCAAAGTGACCAAGGAGTCGCCAAGGCAAGAAGTAGGACGAACAAGCAATTTTTGGCAACCGGAGAAAATGTGTCACCGATAGTCAAGACCATAATCGAGTGTATCCTTTAGCTACCAAACGAAGCTTTAACCGATCTACAGAGCCATCGTAGATCAATTTCACCGTAAACACCCAACGACACCAACAACGGTCTTTTGTTACTAGGTCTTGGTCGAGAAACCTCCATGTTCCATTCTTCTCTCCGCACATCTCATCAATCATAGCTTGTCGCCAACTTATCCTTCAATGCTTGCTTCGATGTGGTTTTGGGAATAGAAATAGAGGATGAAATTTGAAACAAAAGTATAATATGGAGTGGAAAGACGATCATAACTTGGAGGAAAGCATAAAGAGGATAAGGATTACGAGTAGACCGTGTACCTTTTCGAAGAGCAATGGGAGTCATCCAGGTCGAGTCAGGATCCAAAGGAATATTGAAAGTATTGGTGAAAAGGCAAGTGATACCTTCAGTGCACATCTTCCACAACTAGAGGAGGCATGACACTAGTCGATGGACGGGTTCATGACCTCTTATACACCGCTTTGGTGGATCGTGGAGTCTTGACCTTATTGGAGTGGGGACTAGGAAGAGGATGAACTCTCTGAGACTAGGAGATAGTGGTCTAGGACAGGAGAAGAAGTCAAAGAACAAGGCTCACGTCTCTGTTCAAAAGACTCGAGACAGAAGTATAGTGTCTACTTTAGAAAGTTCGAGGACGAAGTAAAAAATAAGTTGTTGTTCATGAAAAGTGACATCCATGGAGACAAAGATAACGATGACTCGAAGGATGATAGCATTTATACCCTTTTCAAGACGAGAATAACTAAGAAAGACACACTTGAAAGCTTTAGCACGAGATCAAGTTTTTCCAGAGTAAGATGGACATGTACGAAGGCCATGTACAACCAAAGATTCGTGGAGGAGATTGAGACTCGCATAATAGGAGTATTAGGAAAAAGGATGTCATGAGTTGAACAGACTTTCATTACCAAAACACGAGATGGCATGCGATTAATTAAATAACAAGTAGTTAAAACAAAGCTTCCCCCAAAAATGAATGTGGAACATTCATTTGAAAAGCAAGGTCCTCGTTATTTCAATTAAATGACGATTTTTTTCTCAGCAACCCATTTTGTTGAGGAGTATCAACACATGTTGTTTGATGAACAATACCATGCTTTTAAGAAAGTTAGAAAGTGTTTGGTTGACATACTCACCTACCATTATCGTGTAAAACTTGAATGGATTTGACCAAATTGATTTGAACCATACGATAAAACCGAACGAATAATAAATGACACTTCGATTGATTTTCATGAGGAAAAGATCCAAGTACAATGCGAGTGCAATCATCAATAAACGAAACAAAGATATATTTAGAACATGCAGGACATTTTTTAAGATGCCAAATGAAATAGTAATACTTCCTTTTCCAACTATGGGAGTATAGGAGCCATCTGCAAGTTTGATATTAATGTTGTCTCGAGACAATTCATAGTTATCAAAGAACTCTCTTTGACTGACCATGTGATCTGTGGCACCAGAATCAATAATCCAAACTTGAATAAGAAGTACTAATATTACCCTGAGTCAAAAAAAGAAAAAGGATATGTCACCGTAGCCTGAGAGTCAATATGAACTCCTCCCATGTAAGGGATCACCCTTGCATTGCTGGTCCCAAGACCAGATAAAGGAGGAGGGTTGTGTTAGGCTTCCGACAGCCAACGTAAAACTTCGTCGGATTTTTATAACATGGATTACAAAAATTATGAGCATTGCTTTGGGGCGTTCCCGCCTAATGACGTGCTGCAAAGCCCGAATACAGTAAGAAGTAAGCAAGGGCCACTACATTTTCGTTCGAATGTAGTGAATCAATTGCAGAGAGAGTTCCCACATCATGGACGGGTGTGGGTAAAGAAGTTAGTCTCGCTAAATTACCACCCGAATGTAGTGAAAATTTTTCAGAGAAGGTCTCCGCATTTTGATTATGAACGGATGCGGGGGGTAAGGAAACTAGACCTAGATAATAAGATTCGTATTGGTTCTTGGAATATCGGAACATTATCCGGTAAGCTAATGGAGGTGGTAGATACTATGATTCGGAGAAAGATTCATATTCTATGTTTACAAGAGACAAAATGGGTTGGAGAAAAAGCAAAAGAGATAGAGGATACATGTTTTAAATTATGGTACTCTGGTAAAGAAAAGGCTCGAAACGGAGTTGGTACTATCATAAATAAAGATTTAAAGGAGAGTATAGTAGACATACAATGATATGGTGACCGAATCATGACGTTGAAATTAGTATTAGGAGCAGAGGTTTTGAATATAGTTTGTGCTTACGCACCCCAAGGATTAGAAGATAGTATAAAGACAGTTTTTTGGGAAGAGTTAGATAAGGTGTTTCAAAAGATTCCACAAAGGGAGATGATTTGTTTAGGAGGAGATTTAAATGGACATGTCAGTAAAGAGGCATTAGGATATCAAGGGATTCATGGAAACTTTGGTTTTGGGGATGTAAATAAGGTAGGGAGATTTAAAATTTTGCTATGGCATTTGATCTCTTTATAGTCAATACAATCTTCAAAAAATGAGATGAACATTTAATTACTTATAAGAGTGGCTTATCACAAACACAAATTGATTACTTTATTTGTAGAAAAAAAGATAGAGCGTGTTGTAAAGATTGTAAGGTAATTCGAGGAGAAAGCTTAACCACCCAACATCGACTTTTAGTTATGGATTTACAAATAAAAAAATGGATAAAGAAGAAAAGAGTGCATCGAGCTATTCGGACTAAATGGTGGAACCTCAAAAGCGAGAAAGAAGATATATTTAAACAGAAAGGCCTTCAAGGAGATGTTTGGAATTATGTTGGCACACCCTGTGATATGTGGAACAATATGACTATACATATTAGGAAAGTGGCGAAAGATGTGTTAGGGGTATCTAAGGGAGGTGTACCGGCACAAAAAGAAGCTTGGTGGTGGAGTGAAGTAGTACAAAATAAAATCAAGGCAAAGAGGGCATGTTACAAATTACATTATGCTAAGAAAACTAGTGAAACTTTAGAAGCTTATAAGAAAGCAAAGAAGGAAGCGAAAAAGGCCGTTAGTGAAGCAAAAACTAAGATTTGAGAGGACTTATATAAAAAACTCAACTCAAAAGAGGGTGAAAGAGATATTTTTAGGATAGCTAGGGCTAGAGATAAGAAAACTAAAGGTCTTAATTATGTTAGATGCATAAAAGACGAGGATGAAAAACTTTTAGTGGCAAACGATGATATAAGAAATAGATGGAAAAACTAATTTTATAATCTTTTTAATGAAAATAAAGATGTTAGTATTAGTTTAGGAGATTTAGCCAAGTCAAAAAAGTATATAAACCACAATTTCTACCGACGTATTCAAAAGAATGAAGTCAAAGAGGCTCTTAAACATATGAAGGGTGGTAAATCGGTAGAACCAGATAATATTCCTATAGAAGTTTGGGAAATACTAGGAGAAATATGAATCACTTGGCTCATAAGACTATTTAATGAAATATGAAAAAACCAAAAGGTGCCCGAGGAATGGAGAGTAGGTACACTTATACCCATATATAAGAACAAGAGAAACATTCAAAATTGTGCGAATTATCGAGGTATCAAGTTAATGAGTCATACTATGAAATTATGGGAAAGAATTATCGAACGTAGGTTAAGACAAGTATCAAGTACAACAGAGAACCAATTTTGATTCATGCCAGGCAGATCTACTATTGAAGTGATTCACCTTTTGAGACGTCTTATGGAACATTTTAGAGCAAAAAAGAAAGACCTTCACATGATATTTATTGATCTAGAAAAAGCTTATGATAGGGTATCGAGGGAGGTTCTTTGGAGAACTTTGGAAAAAAGAGGTATCCCATTGACATATATTAACCTTATAAGAGACATGTATAATGGTGCAAAAAGATGTGTGAGGACTCATGAAGGAACGACAGACTTCTTTGAAGTTAATATTGGGTTACATCAAGGATCAACTTTAAGTCCATACTTATTTGTAATGGTGATGGATGAGTTAACAAAACATATTCAAGATGAAGTACCTTGGTGTATGTTATTTGCAGATGACATTGTATTAGTGGAGGATTCTAAGGAAAAAGTTGGAGTCTAAGGAAAAAGTTAATAGAAAATTAGATCTATAGAGAGAAACATTAGAAAGCAAAGGCCTCCAACTTAGTAGAACAAAGACAGAATATATGGAATGTAAGTTTGATCATTTGGTTACTTTAGAGGACATGGAAATTAAAATTGGCACACATTGCATTCCCCAAAAGGAAAGTTTTAAATACCTAGGGTCAATTTTTCAGAGTGATGGAAGAATTGATGGAGATGTTACACATAGAATTAATGTTGGCTGGTTAAAATGGAGAGGAGCATCAGGTATTCTTTGTGATAAGAAGATACCATTAAAGTTAAAAGGTAAATATTATAGAGCAGCAATTAGGCCTGCCATGTTTTATGGTTCTGAGTGTTGGGCAGTTAATCATCAACATGTACAAAAGATGTCTGTGACAGAAATGAAGATGTTGAGATGGATGAGTGGTCATACAAGAAAAGACCGTATACATAATGAGGTTATTAGAAACAAATTAGGAGTGGCACCAATAGAGGATAAAATGAGAGAACGTCGTTTAAGATGGTTTGGACATATAGAAAGAAGATCAAAAGAAGAACCTGTAAGAAGGCTAGAAAAACTAATTTTGGAAAGTATTAAAAGAGGTAGAGGACGACCACAAAAGTGTTGGAAAGAAACAATAAAGAATGATCTAGCTTATTGGGAGTTAATTGCTAACATGACACACGATAGGGATCTGTGGAAACAAAGAATCCATGTAGCCGCGACCCTGTCTAGTATGGGAAAAGGCTTAGTTGTTGTTGTTGTTGTTGTAGCCTGAGAGTCAATATGAGAAGATGTATATACATATTGTGAATCAGTTAATCTAGCTTTGAGGAGTTCAATTTCCTTATGCATATCTACTAATGAAGTCGTACAATCATCATTCTTTGGTTGCTGAAATAAGTCCTGTTGGATCAATTCTAAAACTGAGGAGGTATTCCAACTAATTTCCAACATGTTTCCTTAGTATGGCGAGATTTTCCACAATGTGAACAGGTTAACTTATCCTTTTCTTCAAAAGTAAGCCCAGATCTGCCTGTGTCACGTTCATAACCTCCTCTCCCCCTACAGTAACTAGGAGTAGATGTACCTCTTCCTTATATTAATTTTAGTTTTATTTTCTAATTGCTTTCTATCCTCTTCACGAAGTAAAAGAGAGTATATTGTACTTAAGGATGGGAGCTCATCTCTACTGAGAATATTATTCTTAACTGCTTCATATTCAGAAGAAATTTCCCATACAAGATCAAACACTTTTCTTTCTTCAAATTCTTTATTACGCTCAAGTGTGCAACTCTGGCATTTGGTTTTAGAGTAGAGTTGTAATTCTACCCACAAGCCTCTGAGTTCTGCATAATACTCGCTGATGGATCTTCTTCCTTGCTGACATTTTCTAATTTTTTCTATAAGATCATATTCTTTAGCAATGTTCTTCCTCTGGGCATAGGCCTCCTGTACTGCTAACCATATATCTCTAGCTGTTTCTAAGAACATAAAAGTACTGTCAATGGAATGTGTTATATACTGAATCAACCAAGCACTCACTAGTGCATTTTCTTTTCGACGTCGAGGATAAAGAGGATCTGTAATTGGTGGTTGGGTTACTTCACCAGTTAAATAATCCCAACGCCCCCTGGCCATGATTGCCAATTCAATTAAACAAGCCCACTGAAGATAATTTTTACCATCCAGCTTCAAATTCGTGATCTGAAATAATTCACCTTTGTCTGTAGTACCATGGTCATTTACATCAACAATCTTTGTTCTTTCCATTTTAGATAAAAAATATATCTTGATATCACGTATTGAAGTCCAAATACAAGTGCCTGTTCCTTTGGAAATATGAATCTTCAAATATCGTTTCTTTATGGATTGAATCTGTCAATTCACGCATCAACCCACTATCAATCAGCCTCTTGTTGTTCGAAAAATATTTTTGAAATACTAAAGAAGCAATTCCTTAAAGTGCATATCACGTTTCAGCCTTGACTCCAATTTACTGCACTTCCAATTTGCCGCACACGAGACCTGTTATTTCACTGCCAGAAATTTGCAGTGCTTCAACAATAAACTGCCTCAGTCAACCTATACCTTAACCCAAGTTTTCACGGCCACAACGTGGAATCCTTACCCCAAATAATATAGTACTTCCACACATAAAACAATAACTCTGTTGTCTAATTTATGCCACGATTATAGAGACAATATCACGAAAAAACATAACAAAAAAACTGTCACCTGCGATTATCCTTGATAAATCTATTTCCATCGCAGCCTACTCTTGATGTTCGTGGCCAGAAATCGCCGTGATAAGCTCTGATACCATGATGAATTTAAGCACCCAAAACCAGAATTTTATTCATCAAGAATGATTGAAACAAGTGAGGATGAAATAGGGGTGTTCGTCGGCATTCACAGCAGCCGCCCACTGCTGCCCACGATTTCTACTACCTACCTAACCCTAATTACAAGATGACTTAAATACTATTAATCTAACTTGAAAGACTAAATTACCCCTAATTAGTTACTAATAGGATTCGGGTCCCAATGGATCAAAATCCGATCCATTGGGATCCAAACCATACACGACTAACTTTGGACTGAATATACTGACTTTACACAATATCAAACTAAATTCTAAAGACTTTTATGTCAACTTGTTTTTCACAACAAGAACTTATATGTGGTGCTGGAATTTTAGCTGAAGTTGGACCGAACAGTGCTGCCTTGACTGTGTCTGGAGTTAATTCCCTCCCACTTTGTGCCACAGTCACAAGCTTCAAAGAGTTATAAAACTCTAAACGACCAAGGAAACCTGTTCGGTTTTGATCTGCATTTATCCAAATCTGCAGAACAGCAGTAGGTACAATAAACAGTTTCATGACAAACATTAGGCATGAATGAAGAATGGTGGAAAAGAGAAAGGGTTATTCACATATGAGCAAACAAATGCTTAAGGTAATCAGACAAAATTACAGATTTTATTTTTATTTATATGTATGGGATGCTAGTTTCTTGCACTAAATTAATTCCAATTTGTTTAAATTATTCAAAAGAGTGTGGCCCATACAGAGACACGTTCACAAGTTTACAACCATGAACAGCAGCACATAATAGAAGTCCTACAAATCTAGCCTTGGACTCTGGATCCTGTACTTGAAGAAACAGAAAAAAAGAAGAAAGAGAGATGGGCTTAACAGATCATCCAAGGACCAAAACAGACAAGGCATTACTCAAGAAATCAGCACACAGTTACACAAATCCCCACATAAATAAATAGACATCAGCAAAAACTTCAAACTGATAGCATTGTCAATATAGAATATCCATATATATAATTGTTCGATAAATCCAAGAAGAAATAAAGAACAATCTTTACTGATAGAAGGAAAAAGAAGGTATAGATTCGGCTCGACCCTCTTGTGGGTGTCGCCACAGCAGACTTCATTTTTCTTCCTTAAGAAAAACCTAACCTCGGATTACAGAAAACCAACAATTTATATAAAGGACTTTATAATTTAAAAGATTAAAATACCCCTAATAAGTGATTACATATACAACCCAAATTAAGGTGCAGTATTTTTTCTATCTTTCACGCTCCCCCTCAAAACAACAACAACAACTAAGCCTTTTCCCATACTAGACGGGGTCGGCTACATGGATTCTTTGTTTCCACAGATCCCTATCGTGTGCCATGTTAGCAGTTAACTCCCAATAAGCTAGATCATTCTTTATTGTTTCTTTCCAACACTTTTGTGGTCATCCTCTACCTCTTTTAATACTTTCCAAATTTAGTTTTTCTAACCTTCTTAAAGGTTCTTCTTTTAATCTTCTTTCTATATGTCCAAACCATCTTAAACGATGTTCTCTCATTTTATCCTCTATTGGTGTCACTCCTAATTTGTTTCTAATAACCTCATTACGGATACGGTCTTTTCTTCTATGACCACTCATCCATCTCAACATCTTCATTTCTGTCACAAACATCTTTTGTACATGTTGATGATTAACTGCCCAACACTCAGAACCATAAAACATGGCAGGCCTAATTGCTGCTCTATAATATTTAGCTTTTAACTTTAATGATATCTTCTTATCACAAAGAATACTTGATGCTCCTCTCCATTTTAACCAACCAGCATTAATTCTATGTGTAACATCTCCATCAATTCTTCAATCACTATGAAAAATTGACCCTAGGTATTTAAAACTTTCCTTTTGGGGAATGCAATGTGTGCCAATTTTAATTTCCATGTCCTCTGAAGTAACCAAATGATCAAACTTACATTCCATATATTCTGTCTTTGTTCTACTAAGTCGGAGGCCTTTGCTTTCTAATGTTTCTCTCCATAGTTCAAATTTTTTATTAACTTTTTCCTTAGACTCCTCCACTAATACAATGTCATCTGCAAATAACATATTTATGACTCCCAATGCTACATAATTGGTCCAATGTACTCTTAGGTACTACCTTAGTTAGGATATCATCAACTATCTTTTGTTGTCACATGTTGCACTCTTAGTATCTTATTTGATATATTTTTCTTGATAAAGTGGCAATCCAGTTCTATATGCTTTGTCCTCTCATGTTGGACAAGATTTATAACTATTTATATTGTTGCTTGATTGTCTGTATATTGGGAGATTGACTTTGACTTGTAGTTAGATAATCAATGAAATCAACCATAGTCCTTCACTTGTTCTCTGGATAATTGCCTTATACTTTGCTTCTACACTTGATCTTGCAACTACAACAACAACAACAACAACAACTAAGCCTTTTCCCATACTAGACGGGGTCGGCTACATGGATTCTTTGTTTCCACCGATCCCTATCGTGTGCCATGTTAGCAGTTAACTCACAATAAGCTAGATCATTCTTTATTGTTTCTTTCCAACACTTTTGTGGTCGTCCTATACCTCTTTTAATACTTTCCAAATTTAGTTTTTCTAACCTTCTTACAGGTTCTTCTTTTGATCTTCTTTCTATATGTCCAAACCATCTTAAACGATGTTCTCTCATTTTATCCTCTATTGGTGCCACTCCTAATTTGTTTCTAATAACCTCATTATGTATACGGTCTTTTCTTGTATGACCACTCATCCATCTCAACATCTTCATTTCTGTCACAGACATCTTTTGTACGTGTTGATGATTAACTGCCCAACACTCAGAACCATAAAACATGGCAGGCCTAATTGCTGCTCTATAATATTTACCTTTTAATTTTAATGGTATCTTCTTATCACAAAGAATACTTGATGCTCCTCTCCATTTTAACCAACCAGCATTAATTCTATGTGTAACATCTCCATCAATTATTCCATCACTTTGAAAAATTGACCCTAGGTATTTAAAACTTTCCTTTTGGGGAATGCAATGTGTGTCAATTTTAATTTCTATGTCCTCTGAAGTAGCCAAATGATCAAACTTACATTCCATATATTCTGTCTTTGTTCTACTAAGTCGGAGGCCTTTGCTTTCTAATGTTTCTCTCCATAGTTCCAATTTTCTATTAACTTTTTCCTTAGACTCCTCCACTAATACAATGTCATATGCAAATAACATACACCAAGGTACTTCATCTTGAATATGTTTTGTTAACTCATCCATCACCATTATAAATAAGTATGGACTTAAAGTTGATCCTTGATGTAACCCAATATTAACTTCAAAGAAGTCTGTCGTTCCTTCATGAGTCCTCACACATGTTTTTGCACCATCATACATGTCTCTTATAAGGTTAATATATGTCAATGGGATACCTCTTTTTTCCAAAGTTCTCTAAAGAACCTCCCTCGGTACCCTATCATAAGCTTTTTCTAGATCAATAAATATCATGTGAAGGTCTTTCTTTTTTGCTCTAAAATGTTTCATAAGACGTCTCAAAAGGTGAATCGCTTCAATAGTAGATTTACCTGGCATAAATCCAAATTGGTTCTCTGTTGTACTTGATACTTGTCTTAACCTACGTTCGATAATTCTTTCCCATAATTTCATAGTATGACTCATTAACTTGATACCTTGATAATTCGCACAATTTTGAATGTCTCCCTTGTTCTTATATACGGGTATAAGTGTACTTTCTCTCCATTCCTTGGGCATCTTTTGGTTTTTCCATATTTCATTAAATAGTCTTGTGAGCCAAGTGATTCCTATTTCTCCTAGTATTTTCCAAACTTCTATAGGAATATTTTTTGGTCCTACCGATTTACCACTCTTCATATGTTTAAGAGCCTCTTTGACTTCATTCTTTTGAATACGTCGGTAAAAATTGTGGTTTATATACTTTTCTGACTTGGCTAAATCTCCTAAACTAATACTAACATCTTTATTTTCATTAAAAAGATTATAAAAATAGTTTTTCCATCTATTTCTTATATCATCATTTGCCACTAGAATTTTTTCATCCTCGTCTTTTATGCATCTAACATAATTAAGATCTTTAGTTTTCTTATCTCTAGCCCTAGCTATCCTAAAAATATCTCTTTCACCCTCTTTTGAGTTGAGTTTTTTATATAAGTCCTCTCAAATCTTAGTTTTTGCTTCACTAACGGCCTTTTTTGCTTCCTTCTTTGCTTTCTTATAAGCTTCTAAAGTTTCACTAGTTTTCTTAGCATAATGTAATTTGTAACATGCCCTCTTTGCCTTGATTTTATTTTGTACTACTTCACTCCACCACCAAGCTTCTTTTTGTGCCGGTACACCTCCCTTAGATACCCCTAACACATCTTTCACCACTTTCCTGATATGTATAGCCATATTGTTCCACATATCACAGGGTGTGCCAACATAATTCCAAACATCTCCTTGAAGGACTTTCTGTTTAAATATATCTTCTTTCTCGCTTTTGAGGTTCCACCATTTAGTCCGAATAGGTCGATGCACTCTTTTCTTCTTTGTCCATTTTTTTATTTGTAAATCCATAACTAAAAGTCGATGTTGGGTGGTTAAGCTTTCTCCTGGAATTACCTTACAATCTTTACAACACACTCTATCTTTTTTTCTACAAATAAAGAAATCAATTTATGTTTGTGATAAGCCACTCTTATAAGTAATTAAATGTTCATCTCGTTTTTTGAAGATTGTATTGACTATAAAGAGATCAAATGACATAGCAAAATTTAAAATCTCCCTACCTTCCTCGTTTATATCCCCATAACCAAAGTTTCCATGAATCCCTTGATATCCTAATGCCTCTTTACCGACATGTCCATTTAAATCTCCTCCTAAACAAATCATCTCCCTTTGTGGAATCTTTTGAAACACCTTATCTAACTCTTCCCAAAAAACTGTCTTTATACTATCTTCTAGTCCTACTTGGGGTGCGTAAGCACAAACTATATTCAAAACCTCTGCTCCTAACACTAATTCCAATGTCATGATTCGGTCACCATATCGTTGTATGTCTACTACACTCTCCTTTAAATCTTTATTTATGATAATACCAACTCCGTTTCGGGCCTTTTCTTTACCTGAGTACCATAATTTAAAACATGTATCCTCTATCTCCTTTGCTTTTTCTCCAACCCATTTTGTCTCTTGTAAACATAAAATATGAATCTTTCTCCGAATCATAGTATCTACCACCTCCATTAGCTTACCCGATAATGTTCCGATATTCCAAGAACCAATACGAATCTTATTATCTATGACTAGCTTCCTTACCCCCCGCATCTGTCCATAATCAAAATGCGAAGACCCTCTCTGAAAATTTTTCACTACATTCGGGCGGCAATGTAGCGGGACTAACTTCTTTACCCACACCCGTCCATGATGTGGGAACCCTCTCTGCAATTGATTCACTACATTCAGGCGAAAATGTAGTGGCCCTTGCTTACTTCTTACTGCATTCGGGCTCTGCAACACGTCGCTAGGCGGGGACGCCCCAAAGCAATGCTTACTTCTTACTTCTTACTGCATTCACTTGATCTTCTTACTTCTTACTGCATTCACTTGATCTTGCAACTACGGATTGTTTTTTACTTTTCCAAGAAATTATATTTTCCCCAAATAGTGCAGCATACCTTTATAGACTTTATATCATCAATTGATCATGCCCAATCAACATCTATGTAAAATTCAAATTTACAATATTCATGATTAGAGTATAAGATACCATTTGCGGGAGTATTAAGTATCTAAAAATCTTGAATATTGCATCCATATGTTGTTGTTTTAGGGCATGCATAAATCTACTAATGATTCTGACGTCATACGTTATATCAGGCCGTGTGATTGTCAAGTAGATCAATTTTCCCACGAGTTTTTTATTTCTTCTAACATCACTTATCTCCTTGCCATTATTCATTCCCAATCTATGTTTGGGAATATCACATGGCTTTGATCTTGTAATACCTGTCTTTTTTAGTAAGTTCATTACATATTTTGGTAAAAAAGATACCCTTTTTTTTATCTCACACTTAAATCCTCAAGAAATAATAAAGTAATCTCAAATCTTTAAAATCAAAAAGTTGATGCAATTGGTCCTTCAAATTTTGGATTTTTTTATCATCTCTTGTTACAATAATATCATCTACGTACACAATTATTCCCCCTTTATAAATAGTATATGATCATTTTGACTTCTGGCATACTCGAGTCCAATGATTTCTTTACTAAAAGTCTAAAATGTTCAAACCAAGCCTGTGGTGACTGTTTCAGCCCATATAAAGCTTTCTTTAGCATGCACACTTTACCGAGTCCATACTGATGTTGCAGTCCCGGTGGAACTTCCATGTACACTTCTTTCTTGAGGTTTTCCTAGAGAAAAACATTTTTTACATCAAGTTGTTATATTTTTCATACTTGATTAATTGTTAAGCTGATAAGAACATGTATATAAGTCATTTTTGCTATTGGGGCAAATGTTTCGTTATAGTCTATCCATAAGATTCGCTATATCCCTTTGCCACAAGTCTGACTTTGTATCTATCAATTTCTCCAACTGCTTTATCCTTTACGGTATAAACTCATTTACACCCTACAACTTCTCTCCCCTTCGGTAAAGATACAATTTCCCAAGTGTTATTTTTCTTTAGTGCATAAATTTACTCTTGCATAGCAAGCTACATTTTTATTTTGGAATTACTACTGCATCAACCACAAATGATTTATAGTTGGTTGACACTTCTTCATAATCAATAAAATTATTGATGGGATAAACACATTCCGTTTTTCTTTTCTTACCGTGATTGGTAGGTCAAGATTATCTGGCAATATAGGTGCTTTAAGAGTTGTTGTGGCACGATTAGAGTCTTCTTGTGGTCCTCTTATGTCTCCTAGAAATTTCTTCCTCATTCCTCTTGTGTACACCTGATTTGGGGCTTATTTTTAATGCCGTTCATTTTCACTATCTTTATTCTCTCTTCCTTTAAGATCTTCTTCATCAACTTCTTGGGATTGTACTGGGAGAAGTGGCTCCCCATGTCTTATAACTTGCTCTGGCTCCCCCTCAATATTGTAATAAAATGTATGCTCATGAAATGTAACATCCTTAAAAACAAAGAATTTCTTGGTACAAGGTTCATAGCATCTATATCCCTTTTGAAAGAGTGAATATCCAATAAATACACATTTCATTGCCCTTGAGTCCAATTTATCTCTACTATTGAGATGCACGTGTATATTACACATTCGAACACTATAGGAGTAAAATAGTATATGCAGAGGTACCTTTCCTTCAAGGGTTAATGATCGAGAATGATTTAATAGATAAACAGAAGTAAGTACACCCTCACCCCAAAGATATTTTGACGACTTGCTCCCAATCATTAAGGTATGTATTGTTTCTAGTATATGATGATTCTTGTGTTCTGCTACTCCATTATGTTCAGGAGAATACATGCATAACGTTTAGTGAAGAATTTTATGTGATGCAAGATAATTCTTCAATGTTCCCCATTATCTTATCTGATAGCTCTAACTTGTGCCTGAAATTACTTCTCAACAAATTTATGAAATAGATAAAATATTGTAGCAACTTCATCAATACTTATGTTAAGTAACAACAGTAATCGGGTAGGGCCCCCATACATCTAAATGTATTAAACTAAATGCACTCTGAGTTCTTGAACACTTCTAGGAAAGTTGACTAACATGTTTGCCCAATTGGCAAGGTTCACACTCGAAGCATATTCCTTGGCTAAACTAAGCTACTTCTAGTATAAGCATATATATAGCTCCGATAGTGGTAGGTGACCTAATCTTTGATGCCATAGTATCACTTCTTTGTTGTGTTGTGTTGAGGACACATGCGCTGCAAATTTTCTCAAGTTTTCCTCATATAGATATAGGCCTTCATTTCTTCTACTATATCCAAAAATCTTTTTCGTCTCCTTTCTCTGAAATGTATAATAAGATGAAGAGAAATATGCACCACAATTTAGTCTTGTAGTTAACGCACTAACATAGAAAAGATTCATCAAAATTTGAGGTATATATAACATTGTATCCAGGAGTCCTAATGATGTCCATAGTTTCCCTTTTCCGGTTACTGATATAAACAAATTGTCGATAATTTTAACCATATCGCTTGACTCTATAATCAAGCAACCCCTTCTTTAGAACTCACCATATGTTCGGTTGCACATGAATCAATGACCCAATATCTATCCAAGGATAAATCAGAAAAATTATTGCTTGTTCCTGCTTGATCACCATGCATTTTTGTCATAGTTGCATGGTATTTTTTTGAGGATGTCGATGATGGTGGTGATGTCTCCGTGAGCCGTCCTCCTATGCCTTCTAAGCATTTCATAATCATGTTCATAGTTTCATTTGTATTATTTGTTCCTGATTCTTGATTGACTTCAATAAAGGCTTTGTTTGTCATATTGTTAGGCTTACCAACTAATTTCTAGTATTGTTCTTTGGTATGTTTGGACTTCCCATAGTATGTATACTTCAACATTTCTCTTTCATATACAGAACCATCTACACATCCTCTGCCTCTGGTGGCCTAGTGATAACCCCTTCCGACAAAAGTTGTTTTTTCAATACTTTGCACTTCATTTTTTTCTAGGTTTTGCCGATCTTCTCTAATCAATACGGTGTAGATTATCCCAAGTGTAGAGATTTCTTTGCTTGTAAGAATATTAGTTTTTACATTTTCATGAGGAAATACCACGCAATAGATCAACTAATTCGTCTCATAATTCTCTGAGCTCAATATAATATTCACTGATAGATTTTGTCTCTTGTTTACATTTGTGGATTCTCTCTAGGAGTTCATGGTCATTTGCAACATTTTTCTTTTTTTAGTAAGCTTCTTTCATTGCCTCCCAGATTCATGGGCCTTTTCCAAGTACATGAAGAAATGCCCCACGTTTGGCATCATTGAGTTGATTAATCAAGCTACTACTAACACATCTTTCTTTTCTAATCTAAGGCATTATAGACTCCCTATTTCAGGCTTTACACATTGCCCAGTTAGGTATTCAATTTTATCCTTTGCCCTAACACCAAATTGTATGGATCAGGACCATTCAAAATAATAATTTTCATAAGTTTTATGTTGGTTATGAGAAAGGTATCACTTCTATCTGTTTGGTTAATTCGGTCTACCATAATCCCTTTCTCAAACTTTTTTTTATTGTGATTAGAGTTATAAAACAGACCTGCGAAAGGCTAATGCCTTGAAGATTTGATGATCTGAACCAATCTGGTGGCTACAATAGAAGACAATAATCCACAACAGGAAGACTGTGTCTGGGATAGGATCTGGTGGTGACGACTGGTTGCTTGACGTCTCTTTAGCGCTATGATACCATGTTCGATAACCAAGAAACAAAGAATAATCTTTATTGATGGAAGGAAAAAGAAGGGACGTATTCGGCTCGACCCTCTTATGGGTGTCGGCCACAACAGACTGTTTTTCTTCCTTAAAAAAACCTAATCTCGGATTAGAGAAAACAGTCATTTATATAAAGGACTTTCTAACTTAAAGACTAAAATACACCTAATAAGTGATTAGGTATACAACCCAAATTAACATGCAGTATTTCCTTAGTATTTCCCCTTTCTTTCATGATCACGACATTTGAACTTTTCCTTGTGGATAAGAACCAGGAAGAGCTTCAATCAAAGAAGCAGCAACGGTTATAGGTGAAGGGTTTAGGTGTGCCAGAAATTTGACTTCAGCCTAGAATAAAGTAAACATGTTACATCTTCTCATGTTGCAATGAACTGGTGAAAGTACTGAACAGAATTGGGTAGAGTGTGAAAGTCTTGGTCTTATAACAACCTTACGTCAAGGTGAATAATATTCTTGCTGTTATACTTGCTAAAAGGCCAACCTTCACTCCCTGAGTAACATAAAATAAGTTTTTCGTTAGGGTGTGATTTCCAACATATTTCTGAATTCTGATGGACGAGTCCTAACAAGTTTTTAGGAGAGGGAGGAACATTTAAGCGCAAGCCTGGACCAATCAAGAATGAAGTTGGCTTAACACCGCAAATATAGGAATCTAACTGCAGCAACTCAATCACAAGCTCAGGATTATGGCCATCATTGTCACTATCCACATCAAACCCTATTATAAGGACCACTAATAGCTTCGAGAAAGACACATAATCTCAAAATCTGAAAGGTAACACAAACTCACTACCTCATCGTAGAACTTCTGCCACTTCCAAAATCTGGCAATACCTAGAAAATCTGATCATGTGTATAACCCGTTCAGTACTCCGATGGTTCTCTGACTCAACTTGGTTATTCGTGCACTGGCAGGAAGTATTTCTACATTTTCCTTGGTTGATTATCTGGTTATGAACACCCAAATAAACATCTCGAATAGTATATAAAGGCGTAAATCGAACACACTCACGAACTCGAACTTAAAAGAAGGAAAAGCTTAGAAAATCAACAAGCCCGATGTGGCATCTTCCAACGTTCCCACCACATTGCCAAAAAAGAAAATACGAAAGTAAAAACAGTATAAACACTCGTAGCTCAAAATCATTTCACTAGAACAACAGAAACGAGCAAACTCCCAAGCGAATTCATGAACTCTGAATTTTGAAGGATAACGAAATGAAACGAAACCGAGCCGAAACGATCAAATTTCTACCTGTGCAAGAACGTGCTTCGGCAGATTCGATCCTTGGAAACATGCGACTACCTCGTTCCCACTGATCCTCCCATCCCGAACCAAATCCGCCCGTCGGAAGCACGCATCGAAAGCATCCACATTCGGCCCCACGTTAGGCCGAGCCATTTGGATCCAAGATCGGAGATCCCTCACGTCAAACCATGAAACAAGCCACCGGAAATCATAGTGTGGCCGAAATTTACAGAAACCCCAATTCGGAAAACGCGATTCGAGATCGAATTAGGGAAACGAACCAGAGAACAAAAGAAAACAGAATTCAATTCCCAAAGTCCTGGAATTCGAAAGATCAAAAGCGGATTCGCGCCCGTCAGAGAGTTATACAAGTGCATTTAAGTACGCGACCAACTGATCCACTAGCTCGAAAACGAGAAACCGGATACGCGAGATTTGGATTCCAAGAAATCAGTTGGAAAATGGGTATCTATGAGAATTATACAAGTGTTTCTGATAGCCGGTTCGAGAGATTGCCGGCCGGAAAAAGACAAGCGTTCTTACGCCGTCTATTGCCCATATTACCCCTTATCTTTCCTTAAAGTGATTCAAGTACATCTCGGTGGCGACCCGGACGACCATCAGCGCCGTCAAGATCATCCGCGATTCGGGTGGGATGACAATGCCGTGTTTCCGGTTTCGTGTAGTTTTATTTCCTGCTCGTATCAAAAGCAGGTTGAGACGAAGAAAACCTGGTCATCACCTCTAATGAACACGAAACAAACATTCGAGTTCGTCTGCATTTTCGTATTTTTACTTCATGTCGGTCTTGTGTCGGACACGGCCCAATTCTTTTCATGTCACGCGGTGGAAACAAGCACCGAATTTTCGGGTGTGCTCGTGCGGATCTCTGAAATCGGATCTCATCAGTTAATTTCTCCGAACTCCTACGAGACGCAACTGCTTAAATTTTTCTTTCTTTTGGTTATAATGGGAGTCCCAAGCCTAACACACATAAACATGCATATATATTTATAGTCCAAGCGTACACTCATTTGTCCCTTGATTTTCTTAAAAAAGTCAGTTGTTCTATCTTTAAGATTAACGGTTGATATTTTAAATCAAAATCAAATAGTAATGAGTGTATTATTTCACCCAACAAAAATATCAAAATAGTTTTTTCTTTTAGAATTTAAATTTGAACCATCAATCTTGTAGATCGAACGTTCGAGATCCTTGATAATATTTAAGCATTGATGTACATATGCATTTACGATGTTCTCTCTCTATAATATGTATATATATATATATATGATTTAACTCTATAATAATCTTTAGTGCATAATCTTGCACGATCAATCTTTGAGATTAAAGATAGAGATTTCAATCACTTTATATTTAAAATCCATTGTGGGATAAGTGCAAAGGTACATTTGATTCAAATCTCCAATATCAAATATTGAATTGTAAAGATATTTATGAAAGATTATACACTAAACAACGTTATGCAACTAAGACTCCCTCTATATGTATATGTTTATGTATAGGTATAGGGAGACATAGATATATGTATGTATATGTAGGTAAACTAAATCATTGACAATAATATTAATGTTAATTCACAATATATGTATATTTATGCATACTTGTACTGTGGAAAACCCGAGCTCGTGTCAACAGTTCTGTGAAATACACCCAATCAATTAAAGTAATGATGCCATGGGCACAGTTTGATTGGCATTCAAGGGTGACCATCATGCATTAGTAACATTAATAATAAGTGGTTGGTCGCTTGGTCTTTAGATTCTCCCTATATATATAGAGAGAGAGAGGGTGAGAAATAGGATCTTGTTCACTTATGATACCTCTTCACTCATATTCACCATTACTCTAGGTGACATAAGTGTAATAAAAATGTTCTTCATATTTTTTGACATTTTCTTAAAATGTTTTGAAATTACACTCTCGTTACTAAAAAACAAGAGGGAACGAGTTAGATGTCAATGTAAACATGATCCAATTTTCATATATATATATATATATATATAAAGAGAGAGAGAGAGAGAGAGGAAAACAAGAAGAATAAAGTGTGTGATGAATGTTTAAAGTAACAAGTGCTTTGTTCTTCTCCTTGAATTTGAGGAAGAACAATATCAATTAGTCCAAGAAGAGGACATAACAAGGTTGTATTTCATTAATAGCATGTTTATGAGTCCCAACTTTACTTTATGACAAAACTTTTAAGTGCCTAGATAGGGAGCGTAATTTTGTTGAATTGATTTATGCTATCCTTTTTTTAGCAAATCCTACTTGGGATCTCCAGCTTGCAAGTACCAGTTTCTCTCTCTCTACAGAGAGAATTTGCACTTTTCTATATATGCATGCACAAATGCACATATATATATATATAGAGAGAGAGAGAGAGAGAAAGAGAATTTATACTTATTTATAGTTAATTTGACTTTGTTCTTGAAATAATTATAAATCATTAAATGAAAGCTCTGTCATAGGAACATTCTTCAAAATTCAGAAAATGCTCTCAAAGCAAGCAATGTAAGTGTTCTATCTCTTATATATATATATATATATATATATATATATATATATAGAGAGAGAGAGAGAGAGAGAGAGAGAGAAATGGGTATATGCTAACACACTTATGTGTTAGTAAATCAAAATAAATTTTAATCATCCATCTTTAACAATGGATGGTTAAAAATTGAATTTAAAAATAAAAAATAACCATATAAATAAAATACATATATAAAAGTATATATTTTTTAAATTTAAATTTCAATCATCCCTAATAAAAATGGACAATTGAGCTCTCTCTATATAAGAACCTGATATATGCTAAATGTTTAGCATGCAAACAAATCCCACAGATCTCAATGGCCAAACAAGCTCTTTTAAACATTTCTCTCTCTCTTCAGTAGGCGTGCATTCTCTCCATTCTCCTTCTCTTCCTCAATGGGTTCATTGGCGCTGCGTCGCTTCCGAAGAAGAAGCCCTACAGACTCTGTTGCCAGTCTCTCTCTCACTGGCATGCTCTCACCCTGTGTGTGTCTTCTGCCCTCTTTTCCTCATAAACATGTACGCGTGCATATCAACTAATTACACCTTTTGAATTTGTTTTTTTGAGGTCATAACAGACCACATCTTCCATATAGAACTGAAAATCACAAAAGATTTACTCTAAAAACTGCATAAATATTGACTGTGTATCTATTAGTTTATGTTATTCTTGAAAAAATATAACATAAATCCGTAGATTACCATTATATTTCTTTTATGAAAATTTATCCACCTTTCACATGCCTGCTCATTATTTTTCGATGATATGAGTAATTTTAAAAAATCAAGAGATTTTTGAGAGAAAAGTAAAAGATAATATTATTATATTCATTTTCGAAAAAAGCAATGATGAAACCATAAGTGAGTATATAGTCAAAATTGAACCACTCCTTCCTCTCTAGTTGATTCAAAAGTTGACATTCATAGACGCGCCATTAATGCATTCAACTACAACCTTGTGTTCCTTTCGTGAAAGACAATACGATATTGATCTTCCTCTAATTGAACCAGAAGGGCAAAAGATTTGTTGCTTTAAATATCCACCACAAATCCAATCTTAATTATTTTCGCTTATTTCATTTACCAAATATATCCTTATTGACTCCATCATGTAACAACCCCATCCTTTAGTATGACCAGTTTGCCCCTGAAAAAGAATTCTCATCTTCCATCCCTCCCTAGTTCCACTTTTTAAATCACAAAAGATTGAGAAGACCTGCATTTTCTCCTAATAAGAACTATGAGTACTACTTCCAACAACATTATTTGGCAACAATTAAAGGTTTGGACTGTGTTTTAAGCGGGTAGAACAAGGAAACAAAAGCGACCTCTCCTTTCTAAGAAAAAAGAGGACTGAGGTACCTAAAATAAGTGTCATAAGTAACTTTACAACACCTTCCATCTGTTTTTGCTAGCTTGAGCATGGCTGGGTCAACAATGAGATTAAAGGTACATTTGATTAGTAGTGTCAGGTCTTCTAGTATTAGGATTTCAGGCCCAAACACGCATAAGCTTGTTATCATGGTTTTTCAGAAATTATGATTTGTGTTTGATTCACGAGTGGAACTTATACTTAGGCTTTTGTGCAAGTTAGAGTAGCAAGATAAGAAAGGAGGAGGGTTTGAGCATGGTCTAGTTTATATGATCCACCTCCTCCCTAGTGTTAATGTTTTTAAGTTAAATTGGACTCGTGAAACCATAGTTATGCATCGGTGACAAGTTCCACATTTGATGCAAAAATATGAGCATGAGCAATCAAGGTCCAGTTTCCATGGAACCATAAATCAAAAACACCTTATGACCCAAGCTCAACTACTAAAGTTTGGCTTTTGTGATAGTTGGCAAACTCAAACCATAGAAGGTCCAAAATGAAAGCTTGATAATCCTGAGATAACATACATTGACATAAATATATAAAAATTGGAACATGATGTGACTACAAGAGGGAACTTTACAATTTGATTGCAGAAATCATGTATATATATAAAGAGAGAAAGATTGGTACATGCTATCAAACTTTGGTGCTAACAAATATCATATGTCCTTGAGGATGAAAGATTGAATTTTGAATTTTAAAAGGTAGAAAGTGTTTATGTGAATAAAGTAGACATGTACTTATTACTTTTTATATTTCAAACGTTCATTTTTAAATATACAAACAATTTAAATTTATTTGGATTTGATAATACTAGCATATACTCATTTTTTTCTCCATATATAAATATAGATATATGCTACATGCAAGGGCGAAGTCTGAGGGCGTGCGAGTTGAGCTTGATTATGAAACGTTAGTTTAATCATCTGTTTGAATGCATATTGCTAGTAAACAACACTAAACAAAACCAGAGAATTTAATGGGTCGTGCCGAGCCAATGATATTTCAGATATGATATTTTGGGTCTATATTTGGATCCGAATCGATTCCCAAGTAACATGGATCCTGTCAGGTACAATTCACCGACAGCTGAAATCCCACTATTCTTAGGCTTGTTGACCAATCAGAGAAAAGAAAAATGGCACCCCATTTTTATTTTCTGAACAAATAACCAACCAATATGAGAGACAATGAGAAAGAGGTGAAGGAGACCAAACTGCCTTTGATAACCTGATCAACCACCCCACCACTAAGAAAAGGCATCCAAGAAGCAATATAGAAAACAGAGACAGAAACGTCAGGGAAAGGAAGACACCCAACAATGGCGTCCAAATTTAACGAGTTTTCTTCTCTCTCCCTTTCGTCCAAGGATGGCGAAGAAGTAGAAGAGGAAGAGGAAGAAGATAGAGAGGAATACAGAAAAGGAGGATATCATTTTGTTCTTCCCGGAGATCAATTTCTCGGTTCAAGATACATCGCTCAGAAAAAGCTCGGTTGGGGGAATTTTTCGACCGTGTGGCTCGCGTATGACACGCAAATCAAGGTTGGTGGCATTTTCTTGGTAAATTCTACGTGATTTATGGTTTTTAAGAGTACCAATGTGCCGATTTTGCTCAACATTCCTTCTATTGGCTTTTCTCGATCTTCTTCTGTCATCCATTTCAATCGAAGATGTGATCTGATGTTGGTTTTTGATGTTTTGATCGCGTATTTTGTTTTTCTGTGTGAATCTGTGTCATGACCCATGTGTTGATTTCTTCTAGTAATGGATTTTATTATACTTTTGGCCCGTCTCTTTTGCGTCTTGATCCTGGAGACGATCCGATTGTTCCTTTTGTTTATTTGTTGGCAGATTTTTTCAATTGAAGATGTGATCTGATGTTGGTTTTTGATGTTTTGATCGCGTATTTTGTTTTTCTGTGTGAATCTGTGTCATGACCCATGTGTTGATTTCTTCTAGTAATGGATTTTATGATACTTTTGGCCCGTCTCTTTTGCGTCTTGATCCTGGAGACGATCCGATTGTTCCTTTTGTTTATCTGTTGGCAGATTTTGTTTGATTCTGCTTTGGAAGAGATTCTGAAATCGTTGTTGGTATCTTCCGATTGCACCCTGTTTATAATTTTAGTCGAATTCAAACTTGGATGTTCGTTCCATCTCTTTGTTAGGTTTGATATAGACACCATGTTTTTGTTTCAATAATTCTAGGTTCTATTGTTTGATCCCCATTTCGAGTTTCATTCATCCAGATGATTCATTTTGCACCATTCTCGTCAAGAGATCCGCATAGAGCATTCATATTTTCTTTTACTATGGATTTATTTTCGTACTTCTACATCCACCTCTTTGTACTTTTAGTTGTAAGAGATCAATCTTTCATTTGATTCTTATTTGCATGGTCAAGCGAGCTTCTTGTTGCTGGTAAAACCTTGTCATCTGCTTCATTTTTACCTAATTGTATCTTCCTGAGGTTTCCATGTAGCCAACCCATCTAGTATGGGAAAAGGCTTAGTTGTTGTATCTTCGTGAGGTTTCCTTTTTGGGGTTCTTATCTGTTCTCCTTTAGTTTTTCAGTTTTCTTCTTGCTTCCTTTACTGTATTTCTAATGCAAAAAGCTCCCACATGATTTTCATTAGATCTCCAAAAAGAACTTTTCACACTCTACTTGTTCAATTCTCATTTTATATATTCCCAAAATATGGATGAATTTATTCCTATAGAGTAGAATTCAGTGCAATACTGTAACTAGTTTCCCTTAATTGAAACTAGTCAATTTCTGGTGTTGTCTGCTTCTTATTCTCAAGGTGGGAACTTGTATTCCTGAACCTTTTTTACTCTTAGGTAAGTCCCTTTTGTTTCGCTGGTTGCTCAGTGGCACTGTTGTGCGAACCTTAAATGCTTTCCTAGTCCTTTTCTAATGTGATTCCATGAAGTTATTTTTTGTATTTTATTCACATTTGAATCCTTGTTATAAATATTATAGAGCAGCAATTAGGCCTGCCATGTTTTATGGTTTTGAGTGTTGGGTGGTTAATCATCAACCAACATGTATAAAAGATGTCTATGACAGAAATGAAGATGTTGAGATGGATGAGTGGTCATACAAGAAAAGACCATATACATAATGAGGTTATTAGAAATAAATTAGGAGTGACACCAATAGAGGATAAAATGAGAATGTCGTTTAAGATGGTTTGGACATATAGAAAGAAGATCAAAAGAAGAACCTGTAAGAATATATGAAAAACTAAATTTGGAAAGTATTAAAAGAGGTAGAGGATGACCACAAAAGTGTTGGAAAGAAACAATAAAGAATGATCTAGCTTATTGTGAGTTAACTGCTAACATGGCACATGATAGGGATATGAGGAAACAAAGAATCCATGTAGTCGACCCCGTCTAGTATGGGAAAAGGCTTAGTTGTTGTTGTTGTATTCACATTTGAAACCCTTTGGTTGCATCTCCAACTGCATATTTACACTTTAGAAAGAAAAGAAACCCTTTTAATCACTCTTCAAAATTGCAACTTGGACACGACTCTCAGAATTTTCTGCTTTTAGAGGGAATCACCTTTTCAACATATAACATAACCTTCTACCTTATCTTTTGTTTCGAGTGTTATGGGATCAGTTGCCCGGTCAAGTTATAATGACCTCAAAGAGCTATCTTCTCTAAATTTGTGATTTTCAATCATCCCAGATTCTTTGTTATATACTTTAGGAAAACCCATCTGATTTTCTGTTGTGATTTTTTTTGGTAGAAAAATGCACGCGTAGTTTGTCTTGATCACCTTTTCTTTTTTCTTTGTTTTACTTATTTTCCTACTGTTTGCAGAAATTCGTAGCTCTCAAAATCCAGAAGAGTGCACAAAATTTTACCGCAGCAGCACTTGAAGAAATTGAAATACTTCGTGCAATCAGTGAAGGTGATCCTGAGGGCTCAAAGGGTGTTGTCAAATTGCTTAACCATTTCAATCACTCTGGGCCTAATGGCGCTCATGTCTGCATGGCTTTTGAGGTTCTTGGAGAATCTCTTCTTAAACTCCTCAGTTACAATCGCTACCGAGGCCTGGAGCTCTCTAAAGTTAAACAAATATGTCGTGATGTCCTGCTAGGCCTGGATTACTTGCACAGAGAACTTGGCATAATTCACACAGATTTGAAACCTGAGAATGTGATGCTAGTCTCTTCTATTGATCCTGCCAAAGACCCACAAAGATCAGGGCTCACTCCAATTCTTGGAAGGCCAGAGAGAAAAATAAATGGTGCAACAATTGGAATTGTGGAAAAGAAGTTGAGGAAGAAGGTGAAAAAGCCAGCAGAAACAGAGAAAGCAAGAAGTTTGGAAGGCATCAACTTGAGGTGTAAGATTGTCGATATGGGAAATGCTTGTTGGAAGGATAAGAAATACAATGATGAAATACAAACCAGGCAGTATAGAGCACCTGAGGTGATCTTGGGTTATGAATACAATGAATCTGTTGATATGTGGTCGTTTGCCTGTCTTGCATTTGAGATAGCTACTGGTGACATGCTTTTTGAAGCGAAGAATGGTGATGGATTTGACTGTGATCAAGTAAGTAAGCGTTATTCCATTTAAATCCTTGATAATTGGGAAACATGCTTCTATTCATTCAGTTTCATTGGCATGGAATTAATAAGTCAATATATGGCCAAACCCTTGCGATAATGCAAATGCTGCTTAGTTCTTTAGGAAGAGGGTCACTTTTGATGACCATTTATTATGATAGGATGTTCATTGAACATCGGTTATATGAATTGAAATCATGCTGCCTAACATTTTTTGATAAGATGTATAATTCAGAAGGCTTTCTTGAATGATTATTTAACATTATATTGGGATTTAATATTGGAAAACAGAGGGATGGTATTTTAGTTTATAAGTGTGACCGTGATTTTAAGTGCCAGATTGCTTTTAATGGAGTTTTCTGCTGAAGCTCTCTTAGCCTGATAGTGATTCTACTCTCTCTTCTTCTTCGTGTGCACACACACACATGTGCATGCGTGTATATGTTGCACAAACACTAAATAAACCTCTTGCTTCTATGTGGGAAACTTTTGGTTTGATGGGCACAGTTGTAGTTATCATTCTATTATTAAATCACCAAAATGCATGTCATCAATGATGTCCACTATCTACTCATCCTATTCTTATTCTTTTCTTTTTCGTAATTGCTCTGTTCTGATTCAATTCCCAACGTTCATAGTTTAATATCAACTTTACGTTGTTTATTGTTCATTAGAATGTATCTGAGATGCTGCTTCCTATTCTGATTGAGTGAAGCATTATCTAGTTTTGATATTGATTGGGATGATTTTCAGGACCATCTGGCTTTGATGATTGAACTGCTGGGGAAATTTCCTCGAAAGGTAAGAGTAGTACTTCTCTTTCTGTACGTACTAAAATCTATGCCTCAAGGAACCCAAAGTTCCCATGCTTCCTGTGCCATTTTAGTGGACTTCTATGCAAGGATGGTGTTCCCCATGTTCTTTTCAACGTCTTCTTGCAATACAAGTGAAAGCCTTTCTGATCATTAAATGGGCTGCAGATTGCAATTGGTGGTTCACGGTCCAAAGATTTCTTCGATAGATATGGTGATCTAAAGAACATCAAGAGGTTTAAATTCTGGCCACTAGATAAGGTTTTGGTTGAGAAATACAAGTTTACTGAGGCTGATGCCAATGAATTTGCCGAATTTTTGACTCCTCTTCTGGATTATGCACCCGAGAAGAGACCAACAGCAAAAGAGTGTCTTCAGCATCCGTGGATCTTGGGTAAGAGGAAATCAGTTGTGAATGATGATAAAAGTCTTGGTAACTTGGAGAAGTCAGAGAAGTCAGAAGAAGTTGGAGTGAGTAAACTGGTAAGTGTCAAGGAAACTGTGAGCAAATTAAATGCAAAAGAAACCGTGACTGGAGCAAATAACAAGGAACCGGTGAATAAATCAAATGCCAAAGAAACAGAGAGTACATTAGATGCCAAGGAAGTCATGGGCAGATTAAATAACAAAGAAGCTGCTTGCAAATTGAACGTGAAGGAAACTTGGCGTACAATAGATACCAAAGAAGTCGTGAGCAGATTAAATAACAAAGAAGTAGTTAGTAGATCAAATGTGAAAGAAGTTGTGGGTACAGTAGATGCCAAAGAAATTGTGAGCAGATTAAATGCCAAAGAAGTTTTTATTAGACCAAATGCCAAAGAAGCTGCAACTAGACCAGATAATAGAGAAGCTGTGAGTAAATCAGATGCCAAAGAAGCCGCGAGTACATTAGATGCTGAACAATCCATGAGCAGACTCAATAATAAAGAAGTTGTGAGCAGATCAAATGCGAAAGAACCAGCGAGTACATCAGATACCAATGACGCCACAAGCAGGTTAAATAACAAAGAGGACGGGAGCAACATTAGTGCCAAAGAAGCTTTGAGAAAATTAGATGCTAAAGAGTCTGTGAGCAAACTAAATGCCGAAGAACCTGTGAGAAGATTAAGTGTGGGAGAGGCTGTGAGCAGATTCACCAGAGTCAGAGAAGCAGTGAGTAAATTAAATGTCAGAGTAAGCAAATGAAGGAGCACAAATTTTGAGTGCCCGTGTTTTCTGGAGTTTCCAAATCAGATTTTGGTTTGTAAAAAGTTATATATTGTAATAGCATTCATTTGATTGATTGCAATACAGAATAATTTTAACTTTGAACTGCTTGTGAAGGAAGGGGAGGCCCATTTACTGGAAATCATTCTTGTTATTTTCTTTTTCCTCAATGAACAGAAATTGTTCTTGTTCACTTGCCAAAGTTTATTGCTTTCAGTGGAACAGGCAGCCATACACTTGTAGCCCTGATTAGCTATCACTGTTTTTTTTCATATTCCCAGAAGTTTTTCTTTGTTTGATTGGATTGGATATATGGATCCAGAGTCGAACCACGATAAATTGAATACACTACAATTTCTGTAGTAGAATCGACAATACATAACAAGTATCATGTCAATTACAAGATAACTGAACACACACACACACACACACACACACATATATATATATATATATATAAAATATGCATTTGTAGGCCCTCCATTCCAGCATGCCTTTTACTTGACCATGCTTTAGTGTTAGCTATCCAGATCATTGAGGGGAATTGCGTTTCATTTAAATGAAGGTAGTTGGATTTTTCTGTTTTCATCTTGTGAAGGTTCGTTTCATGTCTGTGTTTGAGTACTGTGTGTCTCTCTCCCCTCTCTATGTTTATGTCTATCTATACATGCATTATATATATATATATATATATATATATATATATATATATATATATATATATATATATATATATATATATATAGAGAGAGAGAGAGAGAGAGAGAGATTGATCCTGAATAAATTTATCCTTTGTACATTTTGGAAAAACCTAAAAAAATTAAATTACACGTATACCAAGAAAAAATGATGAGTGGGGTCTCTTTTGTCATCAGTGTTCACAGTTTGAAGGTTGAAACTGAAACTGAACAATTAGAACCAGAACCAACCCATACGCGTGTCAATGTTGTGATTGAAATTAAAATTTCTCTCGATTCAACGCCGTTTTAACTTCAAAATTGCCATTAACCAAATCGAGAAAAATACTTTAACAATTAATATTAAGTGGATGTCGTTTGACACTTTTATTATCACTACTCAACGATCTTACTTTCCAAACTTATCACTCCCGACTTTCAACCGCTCTCATATTGCTTTCGATAAGCCCACTTTTGATAACCCAATTTTAGATGGTTTGGAACTGAATCAAGCTTGAACCTATGGTATGCTTGGTTCAGTTTATCACTTGTTATCTTTGGTTCCCTCAAAAAGACAACAGATTATATTGGTCTGGTTCGAGGTTGAGCCTAGAAGTGAACCAAGCCTGACCGGGACCAACCCTAGGTCGGACCACCCACTTTGCTAATAAATAACATTAACGAATCAATCTTGATCATCATCATAAAGACGATGAGCCGTTCTGGTCTGTCATGGCTGCCATACAACCAAAACAAGCCATATGCATCAACAAGAAAAGGCAAACAGATCAAATCCTACTCAATTGTGTGATCCTCTGGTACTTTTCAGGTGACTGGAATCCATGGAGAAAGATCAACAGCCAAAATTTGCATCAATATGCCTATTTTCACCACCACCACCATGAACTAGATTTCTTTCTACTGTAGAAAAAGTGAAGGAACTTCAATTATAGTTATGACTTTGTCTTTTCATTTCTGGTTCAAGTTCGGATAAAAGAAGAGGACTGTGTTTAGCTACCCGATATCGAATCGGATATTTCACAGATTCTAACATTTATTCGTGGCTGAAGATCTATGTATCCTTTTGAATCAATGTAGCCTTTTTAATGCCTGACCCAGCCAACCTCAATCAAGTAGTGTAAGGAGAAAAGCTTGGTGCTGGTTAGGTGTTAATAGTTGAATAGGTGGTTGGAGAGCCGGACAAAAACCCAGGTTGCATTTGACCTCAACAAACAGTAAAGAAATATATACTGTGAACCAGATCCAATTGTAGAACTGTAAATGGTTTGGATTCTAGGTCTGATATTGGATCAATACTTCCGACTGCTGATATATTATTCGGTATTGCATTGAAAACCAAATCTTATTTAAATGAAAAAAAGTGAAAACCTGCTTACAATGTGATTGTGCCAACCCATGAGTTCACTGTAATCCTGTAAGCCAACCTGCTTTGCCATGACAATCATGTCCTGTTAAATAAATGAATTGGATATGGAATTAAGAAATTCGGATATGCTTGATGCATGTCCAGGTATATTAAGGTATATTTAGATATATAGGGAGAGAGAGAGAGAGAGAGAGAGAGAGAGAGAGAGAGAGAGAGAGAGAGAAACCAGTTAGCGCAATCCTCATTGGTGCTCTATCCTTCTCAAACATCTCCACAACTCTATCACCACTATCACGGATAGATATTTGAATCTCAAAAAGCAAGTGTATCATTCTACTTTTTTGAATTTGCATTTAGTGCTCAATGTTACACCTTACTTTTTCATTTCAAGCCTCCACCGCTGATCATCAGGATCGAATGGTAAAAATGTTTGAGGAGATTTAATAATGTTTGGATTGAGCATATAACTCTCTCTCTCTCTCTCTCTATATATATATATATATATATATATATAGAGAGAGAGAGAGAGAGAGAGAGAGAGAGAGAGAGAACTAAGTTATACTTTAATAATGTAGTACTAAATCAATACCTAGTGTAAAAAACTAGGTTCCACTACAATAAATGTTGTAAAGTAATTGATACCATTGTATTTATTGTACTAGGCTCATAACTTTCAACTGAAGCTACCAATTTAGTTTCATAGGCATTTAATATAACAAAGTTACTCTCTCTATATATATATACATAAACACACTAGGACAAAGAGCAATAACTCAGTTGGTTGGGGGGCAACTCACGAGTTAAAGGTCATGAGTCCGACACCCGGTGCGTGCGTTAGGTTTGGCCTCCCACTGCAAAAAAAAGAAGAGAACTTTTCTCTTAGGCAAAAGTTACTCAAGTAATCTCATGTATTGACAAGCACAATTTCTTCTAGTACCAAGTGGAACCGGTGAGTCCTTGAACAAATGCAAACGTAGTCAAGTTCACCCGCTATTAAGGCCGTCTCTTTTAATGTTTTTAATGTTGGTGCGCTCAGTTCACCAGGTCCAACCCATTTAAATTTTTGGTCAATCTATTCCACCAACTGATGGATCAGGTCGGACCTACTAGTGGGCTCAGTGGGCCTTGGTTCATTAATCCCCATTTAAAAAATTATTAACACATGACATGAACAAGAACTCTGTGAAACTAAATAATTGCAGGAAGCATGTAATTTAGCCAAATATCAATAGCAACCCAAGTCTTAAAATGTACCGAGCCCGAGCATTTGATTACAAGGCCTGGGACTACGGAACTGGAACTACAGTTGCAGTTTTTATCGAAATCAAACGCGGGCCTCGCCTCATAGTAAAAAGCAGGATCCTACGACTCCTCCCATGATACTATCAGTAGGGGGTGGGCTGATCAAGCATCCCCATGGTAGGCCATGCGAAGACCTACATGAAGGGCATAGGGCCTACATGAAGGTGACATGAAAGAGTCTGTGTCACGTAAGTCTCAAACTCTTTCAATACAAGCACAAAACGAAATAATACACGACAATAATCAAACACGAATTATGACATGAAAACCTGACTTTAAGGCGGCCAAAGAACCTACATTCATGTCCGCCCAAAGCAACACGAAAAGAATCCGGTCATCTTCGGAGTGACCTGTTTTCACATGCACAAAAAATGACAACACGAAACACGAATTTGCCACCCTAGTATCTGCCTAACCCCGGATTCCCTTTCCAGAGGAAAAAGGCTACAAGTCTGTCACTGAGTAGTGCAGTAGAGGGGACAGTGGATATGGCCTGATCTTGTGCCTTTTGCAAGGGGGGGTGGCTGCATCATAGAGTCCAAAGAACTCGTGATACCTCAGACTAAGAATTTTGGCATTGCATAATTCATTATACAAATATGAATAAATTCTCCTTGGTATTTACCTTATTCTAAATGAAAGATTTCAACTTATTAAATATAAAAAATAAGTAAATAATTACACTAAAGAGTTAATGGATGTCTTTAGAGGACAATGGGTCAGCTCAATGAATTCTTTGCTTTCATAAATCACGATTATGCGTTGTTATACTAGCAGTAAGTTAGATCATTGTTTATTGTTTCTTTGCAACACTTTTATGGTTAGATTATTTTGAACCAAACCAAAGCACAAGTCAAGTGAACACCATTTTTAACTAATATTAATTATTTGTATCGCCAATTTTGTAGGGCCAGGATGTAAAATTAGAGTCCTATTACTCTCAAGACGCATCACTCGTGAACTAGGCCTGCCTAACCTCAATTTTCCTATTAGGAAAACAAGTATTAGACTAATTTTTCTTGATGGAGAGAGATCTTTGGAAGATATCCTTTATAAAAACTCTACTTATGCATTATTATATTCATAACCATGTTTTTCTCAATCAACAAATTATTTGTTCGGACAGCTTCAAAAACACTTCTTTTTTCGGAGAACGGGGAACAATCTTAGTCAAATGCACAACCCTGGGTATCGAACTCGTGACCGGTCGGGCCAAATTCCTAACCAGTGAGCTATTGCTGTTTGTAGCTTCACAAACATTGGCCAACAACAAGAATCCATTACCGACGACACAGTTCCATCCAAACCTATTATTTTGTTCATAACTTTTTTTCTCACATGACAAAAGGCAAATGATTGAATTTTACGTTTTTAGTACCCATCTTATTTATTAGGAGAGTGAACCATGTTGAGCTCCGTGAGAAAAAGAAGAGATAAGAAAGGAAAAGACTTTTGGCAATTAGATGATCTTACTTTTTTAAGTTAAATACCAATATTTTATGAAAAAATAGTATTTAAATATAATTTATATCGGAACAAAGTATAATAATACTCTTGAAGGGTTTATGATCTTGCTTTTTTTGAATTAAATGCTACTATGCCACCAGGTGAAGAAGTCTTGGTTACTTTTGACCTCTAAATGATCCTATGTTATTTGTTGGATTAGCCCCAAAAAGTTTAATAATACGGTTCAAAGGTTTATGATCTTGCTTTTCTAAAATTAAATGCTAATATGTCACATGAACATACATAATCGGGATTTAAGTTGCATGTATACTCTTTTATTTCGAGATGCTGCAATTACTTTAAGCCTCCAAATGATCCTATTTAATTATTCATTGTTGGATTAGCCGGAAAAAGTATAATAATACCATTAAAAGGTTTATGATCTTCATTTTTTGGGATTAAATGCTAAGCAACAAGAACGAACATAATTAGACATAAATTGTTTGAAAATATTCGAATATGAAGTTGCTAATAATCCGTTCAGCTCGCCTACCAGCTCTGCCCAAGTTTAAGTAATATCTCTTAGATTATCATTATTATTCATTAATAAAATTTAATATACACAAAGACCAACAAAATTCATAGTTTTTACATCTCTATGCAACACCGAAATACCCAAAGACGAAAAACAAATTTAAAAAATAATAAAATAAAAGCCTCTTCTTCATCCTCCTCCTGTTCATGGTACGCTCCATCGTAATATTTTATTTGACAGGATTTGGTCATCCAACCATAGTTACTGCACCCATGGGATCAGGAGGCAGACAGGAAACTGACCAATCAGATTCAATCGAAGGCATTGGGTCCCACGCAGGAGTTCACCGCGGGGCTCCATAGCCACTGAACCAGAAACCTCCGACCGGCCGCCCCCACCATATTGTAGTGGTGTCCCCGGGCGTCCGTCATCACCTGGCCGATGTACGACCCCCCGCCGCCGGTGCCGTAGATGCCCTCGCAGAGGTCGGCGATCTCAGTTGGCGCCATCGGGTCCTCTCCGGCATACCAAGCATTGATGAGCGGGTTGGACGATAACTCAGCAATCTCGTGCCCGATCACGCTGATCATTCCATCGATCGCAACGTCTCCATTCGGCGGACGAAGCGCCGCCGTCTTGCCGGACATGTAGGCCGGGAGCGCGAACGGGAATGCGCACGTGTCCGGGCACTGAGTTGCGCTATTGCCGACCCAGGCGTACGGCAAAGTGTAGCCGACGATGGACGGGAAGGTGAAGTAATGGAAGCCGCAAACGGCACGGCAGAAGTCCTGCATCTCGACGTCAGGCGAGGTCAGAACCAGGTAAATTCCATTCTTGGGATCGATGGGGAGCCTTCCCCGGTGCGCCGTCACCGCATTGCGGATGACGCTCTGGACGCTCAGGCGGGTCAGTGACTTCCCGAGCGAGTAGTGCCGGTCGTGGTACTCGCCGAAGATGCGCACGATCCCGCTGACGTTCGAGCCCGTCTGGTCCGTGTACAACTGCGCCGTCCGCCACCACTTCGCAACCGTAGACGCCGAACCCGACTCCTTGGTCGTCGTCTCCTCCGCCGAGAGGGAAAGGATAAAATCTCGGATGATTTGCTGACTGGCACGGGGCCATTGGCCGTACCAAATGAGTTGAACGTTGATGTAATTGGTTAAGACAGGACCCATGTGGTAGCGGAGATTAACCAGGCTCGACGACCCTTCGAACCGCTTCGACGCTGAAAGCGTTGCCGGATCATCGAGCTTCATGGCTGTACTGGTAGTTGTAGTTGTTTCTTCGTGCCATGGTCGCCAAGCGAGGGATAGAGGAGAAAAGAGGAGAACGAAGGTTACGATAGTAGAAACGGACAGTGGAAGCGGGTTGTTTCCGGCCATCATGTGGTGGCGATAGGCAGCGATGAGTGGTGGTGTGAGGGAAGAAGGGAGGCGGAGTTAAGTTTGTACACGTTGGAGTGAAAGAGGGATAAGTATTTAAAGGAGGAGGAAGAAGAAGAAGCGCGCCGAGCTGGACACAGCTGCCAGTTGGATACTTCACACGACGTCAAAACACGGGACGAGGCAGCATCTTTATCGAAAATAACGAGCGTATCCTCCCCCCTCTGCTTTTTCACAACGAAGGTTTTTTTGTCTTTTTCAAAGAAAACTGAGGGTGCATGGGAGTATGTGTAAAAAACTGTATGATCGTTTTAAACTGGTGCGTTATTTTAACGCGATTAAATAGGGAAATTTTATCTTGTTTAGAAAATATCGGAAAGTGAAGAAAAGGGGAATAACTTCGTATTGACTATAACCCCCTCGAGGATTGAAACGTTAAAAAATAGGCGTATAAATAATATGCATGCTGTAGGGATATTTTAGTCATTATACAAAGTACGGTCAGCAACTGTTTTTCAACGAAATGACGGGAATGTCTCCCCCCCTTAAGTACCGAAACTGCCCTAATTACAGTGAAACAAGAGAAGGGGCAAGATGGGAAAATCACCTCCCGCAACACATCATTGGGTTAGCTGGTGTGTAACTGAAAACCGTGTTCTGTTTGTTTCCCTATTTTTGTGATTTTAGTTTCGGTTCAGGATTGGACGAATTCGTTGTCGCCGTTCCTCTATTGTTAACCCGAAAGGGCAATATCGTCATTCCGTTTAGAATCAGCCAATAGCGAGCCGAAGTTCTCCTTAGCTGGGGAGGGTCGTCCGACCAGGCGGTTTTTAAATTACGAAAAGGGCAGAAACGTTTGAAAGACGGATGATTACGTCCCCCACCGTTTTCCGTTCAGGGTAATTCTGTCATTGTGGAAACAACCTTTCAAAGCGCAGGCGCGTTGACGGAATTGACAGGCAAGCGTATTATGACTAATATACCCCCAGTCTTTAGAGTATTAACACTGTGCGCCACTCCAGGGTCGAGAGTTTGGTGCGGTACCAATTCCGTATCGGGGCGGATATATCGTATTTTGTACACATACGTACCTACATGTACGTATTACCTAAAAGAAAATTTCGCATATATATGTACTTACACGTTAGGGCGAGCGTTGTTAACCGAATCGATCCAAACTGAAGTTTCCAATTCGGTTTGGTTCTATTAAATACTGGTTCAATATTAGTTACTTTTCTTAAGTAATTCAGTTTTTGGTTTGGTTCCATTGAATCCAAAACGAACCGATCATATTATTGAAATTTTAATGTGAAAAGTAATTATTTTTATGATTCAAATTGTATTAACCATGGTCATTAATTTCATTGACGGGCTATTCTTCATTGCAACTATTATTAACAACATAGTGGTACTAGATTCTTTGTGATAAGAAGATATCATTAAAGTTAAAAGGTAAATATTATGGAGCAGCAATTAGGCCTGCCATGTTTTATGGTTACGAGTGTTGGGCAGTTAATCATCAACATATACAAAAGATGTTTGTGACAGAAATGATGATGTTGAGATGGATGAGTGGTCATACAAGAAAAGACGGTATACATAATGAGGTTATTAGAAACAAATTAGGAGTGACACCAATAGAGGATAAAATGAGAGAATATCGTTTAAGATGGTTTGAACGTATAGGAAGAAGATCAAAAGAAGAAGCTGTAAGAAGGTTAGAAAAACTAAATTTGGAAAGTATTAAAAGAAGTAGAGGACGACCACAAAAGTGTTGGAAAGAAACAATAAAGAATGATCTACCTTATTGTGGGTTAACTGCTAACATGGCACACGATAGGGATCTATGGAAACAAAGAATCCATGTAACCGACCCCGTCTAGTATGAGAAAAAGCTTAGTTGTTGTTGTTGTTGTATAGTGGCACTAGAATTCAATTAAATGAATAATTGAACCGAACCGAAGAAACTGATTTTGATTTGGTCTTGTTCAGTTTGGTTACTTACAAATCAGTTCGGTATTGGTTTGAATCTTCAAAATCATTTTGGTTTGTTCAGTTCGGTTCGATTAGTGGAGCAAACTGACCGATGCTCGGTCCTATTTAAACCCACAGAACATGTCACTCCATTCTTCGTACCCGGATTTGGAACCTCATTACTTAATATCAAATTAATCAAATTCAATAATACATGAAACCAAGCACAAACAGTTTGAGCAAGCCTTGTATGGGACCCGACCTAGACCCAAAAAGCAACCCTATAATCAAACAAACGAAGGGAGCGTTCCTGGTCTGACTCTACCCGGTAAACCAAGAGCATAGGACTACACCGGGCACCCATTATTATTTCTTGCAGGACATTGATCCATACTTGACTCTCATACTCAGGACTAATTAATATATGATGAATTCAATATCTTTTTTATTTTTTTCTTTTACAATAGGTGGTAGGTTGAAGGTTGATGACATAAATGAATATGCTAAGATGAATGAGTGGTCACACAAAAAAGACCATATATGTAATGAGGTTATTAGAAATAAATTGAGAGTGATACCAATAGATGATAAAACGAGAAAAAATTATTTAAGATGGTATTAACGTGTAAGAAAGCGATCAAAAGAAAGTTTCGATAAGAAGGTACGAGAAATTAGATTGTAAAAAGGTTGAAAGAAAAAGAAAAAGAGAAAAACCACAAAAGTGTCGGAATGAAATAATAAAGTGTGATTTAGCTTGTGTTGAGTTAACCGTTAACATGACAAATGATCAAACTTTATAAAATAAATAATTCATATAACCGACCCCATTTAGTATGAGAAAAAGCTTGATTGTTATTGTTGTTGTGTGATGGTCGTGATTGAAGCCTAATGCACCCTCATGCTACCGATGCTACACATAGAGAGAGAGAGAAGGGGGAAACTCTCATTTCTTGTAGACTTTCCTTGACTATCTTGACTAAACATGATCAACTCCTAACCAATCTGTCGATTTCAATTGAAACTGAATCGGATCAGAGACCAGTTGAACTCAGAACCGTGAACCATCCGGTTTGATCAACTTTCATAAAATCCAAACCAAAATCAAACCGATGTTTTTTAAATTTTATTTTTTTAATAAAATAAATGATTCAAGGCTCAAACCAAAATCATCTCATAATTGTAACCGGAACCGGTCTTGAACCGATTCTATTATGATTTCAGGTGAAATCAGACATGACTAATCCTGACCATCCATGATCTTGCATGGAGAGCCAAAATCATGAATTTCAACATTAGTCATCATATCTTTCTTTAAAAGGTCAATTTTGATACTAAAATTGACATATTTTCCAAAATTCGACGGGCTACAACCTGCTAGTGTCCCTTTTCTTCACGTCTCCATGTTGAAAACGCCAAGACATGGCCCCATACTTGACCGGGTCCAGACGGTAAGTATGAGGAAGACAACATGCACGCACCGTGAATGCATTGATGAGGGTCCGGACCCAGTTTGTGATGAGCTAGCCAAGCAGGAGGGGGGCTTTGTAATTCCTTTCTGGGTGCAATAATTGGACCTTGTGTGGGCTAAAAAGATGCGCCATGCATACTAAGATGGTCCACGCGCTTCCACCGCTGTGTGGGTGCAGTCCTTGCGTCTGCATTAAGTCGGTTTGCCTTTCTCTTTTCAAAAAGTTGTTGCTTTCTTAGTGCTTCAACTAGGGTCTCTCTCTCTCTCTCTCTCTCTCTATATATATATATATATATATATATATATAAAATCTGTCTGACATATACCACTACATTTAGATGCTAAAGTATTCACATAAATCTCTAGCAGAAGTTAATGAAAAAGGTTGAAATTTTAACTTAAAAAATAAAAAGTGTGAATATGAATAAAATAGTATATGTACCTTAAATCATCCATCACTCGATTAAAATGATGGTAATTGGTTTGAATATACTAACACATAGATATATACCTCTCTCTCTCTCTCTCTCTCTCTCTCTCTCTCTCTCTCTCTCTATATATATATATATATATATATATATATATATATATATATATATATATATATATATAGCTTGGCTCGTAAAAGAATGTTGAGCCGATTTAAATCCGGAACAACATCCGAAGAATTATGTTGGCCTAAACTTTGTCTCACCATGAAAGATTTCTTACGTCAGTTATTGGAATGATGCATAAGGCTTAAATAGAAAATTGTTGGTTTAATTGCTGAATAATGAAGGGTCAGTATCTTGATCTTGCATGCGTACACGTGTGGCATGCATGAGAGGACCACCCTCTAAATGATCTCCATTAAGCAGAAAAATGAATGAAGAGCCCTAGAACAAGCCATATCAAATTTAGAGTGGAAGCTACTCTGCTCATCTAACCTTAAAATGTTACAGTCTATCTACTTGTTCAACATATCATCATGTTGTCATCTTAGCTGCTTACTTATCTTTATAAATCTTAATTATTAGATAAAAAATCAATGGTCGAAATAAAAAACGAAAACAATTTTAAGTGGAGTATAATGTGTAAAAAGTAAAGGTTGAACTTTTTCTTTTTCTTTTTTAAAACGACTGCTACTTATTCAAAGCAAGCTCAATGTTGTGAGTTCCACTTATTCAAAGGTTATTATCATGGTAATCACATGAAATCGGAGCACACCAAAGCATGCATGAACATTATAATAACCTTTGAGGTCGAGCAATGGCGAATCCAGAAAGTTTTTTTTCTGGTGGAGTGGCTTTAAAAAATTTCAATTTCGAGTGGTGCTTACATTTTCAGAAATTCTTTCAAAAGATAAAGATGTATGAAAACGAGTGTATTATAACAAGGTTGAACAAATTTTTGAACATCTTAGTTGTTTTCTCGTTGAGATTTTAGATTTTATTAAGAAGGAAAAAAGGGTCGTATGCATCAGGATTCTACATGGTGACAACCACCTGTTGTGTTGTCACAAATAAGACTAGAAAATGAGCTCAGGCTGTTCAGTCTTGTCCCTTTTACCTATTCAAACGTGTTCAACCTTTTGAAAAGTTCTCTCTCTCTCTCTCTCACACACACACACACACACATATATATATACAGTGGTTTGTGCTCCATTCAGGATGATGCTCAATCTCTTGTTCCACGTTGCTCTATCAATTCAACCACCAGGCATTATCCTCCACTACCTTCTATTACTATTGTACAGTACAAAACTCGCAGGTCAAAACTGTTGATGCTATTACCAAAATTATATAAAAACTACAAAACTCTTATACATACAAATATTTAGGTTTTCAAGATGGTTTTAACGGTGACAAAATTGGTTTTAACCTTTAGAGGATGGTTTTGAGCAATAAATGAGTAGTAGAAGGTAATGAAGGATGACAATCAGTGGTTGAATCAATGGTTCATGAATCTTATGCCTAATTTGACAGAAACAAGCTCCAAAAGGAGCTGAACTAAGCAGCTTAACTCATTTCCTTTCCACCATCGCTAAGACAAACTATCTCCAAAATGGCATCTCCTTACTCCCTCTATAAGAATCAACAAGTCCCTGTCTACCAGCTGTGCAGATGCAAGATACCAGCTTTATCAGCAACTCACTAAAATTGAAAAAACAAATCCCTGAAAAAATCCAATGTTTCTGTTCGCATTAAGCTCATATGGACCAAACCTGAGGGGACCCGCTTCAATCCTCATCGATGAAAAGGGGTGCAAATTTGCTGTTTGATTAACTGGCATTCCTCAGGACCAGTATTAAATCCAAAGTTTTCTTGGTAAGATGAATCCAAATATATTTGATGCATAGATTATTATCAGTCTATTAATTGTTTTCTATATTTATATTATATATATGCATGTGTGCGTATGCGTGTGCGTGTGCATGCATGCGGGTATGTATTGAATGGATCCGATGAGAGATATTGCATCAAATCTCATCTATGAAGGCATGCTTCATTAGCTTTTTGTGAATTATTCTTTACCTTGGTTTCTTGCATGACTTCTGATGCGCATCTTCTCTTTTTCTTTTTCTTTTCTTTTCTGTGGTGCAATAGGGAGTCCAAAGCCAGCCCCGCGTATCGAACTCATGACCTTCAACTTGTGATACGATCTTTTTGAACTCGAATAGAGCATGACACATCACAATCGTGACTAAGAATCTTTCCTAGTTGAATGAGAGTACCCACTGGAACCTGTTGTCGGCCTTGTGGCGAAAGAACGCATACGCCCTTCAAATATATAATCAGGTGAGGTCTATTTTTCGAGTTAATGTCGAGCACGACTACTTGGCCGGCAGCGAGGAGGCCTCGTGGGCACAAAGAGAGTCACAACTATACCTACTTGAACTCTTATCCCATCCATGCTTACTACCAGAAGCCAACAATCACAACCAAGTGCTGCAAGCCAAACAGCGGGAACACAGACACACTGGACAGATTGCAAGGCAATCTGTAGTATGCATCAATTACAGTGAATTGTAGCCTAACAACAGAAGTACAACGAATCGGGCCGAAACTGCACCGGTCGATAGACATTGTCTTCCGCTGTGTAATCCAAGATGGGTGAGTTTCATCTTTACCGATGAATGAACAAGAAAGTGACGGGCTGACTCTGGTTGCTATCGAGCTTTCTGGTCTTGAGTGGGCAAGGTCCAAGAGAACACAAATTCACAGACAGGCGATGAGGACTATTGGAATCAACATGAGCGCTAGTGGTTTATATATAAAAAACTGCGTATGAACCACATTTTTTTTGTGTTTGCCATTTTTGTGTGTGTATGCATGCAACCACCAACATAAGCAGAATTGGTGGATCAACAGGGTCCATCTCTTCTTTGTGGTCCGAAAGACGATAGACATACCGGTGCATTATTGCTCCCCCTCTCTCTCTCACACATACACAGAGGTATAAAGGAACCCAAAGAAGCAAAGCTTGACATGTTCATGGCTCGTCTCATCAGATTTTGCCTTGTTCATGTCTTGTATCATTTGTTCAGGCTGAAATCATGACGATAAAATGCTGTAAGATGTTGGTGGTTGGCTCTACACTGCTACAATTACAGCATTCATTTAACTCCAGTAGTGCAAAGAAGATAAAATGTACTATAAACCATCAGGAGTGTTACAAACAGTAATAATTTAAATAAGATTATAGTCCACGTACACACTTTAGAAAACTATTAAAATATTGTAATTGTTCAATGATTGACATCAACAATTGAGATCTTTAAAGCAAAAAATCAAATAATACCAAGTGATTAATTGAAATCAATCAACGGTTTTTAACTTAAAACTCAACCTTTGATCCCACTGGTCGAATGGTTGAGATCCTTAAGAGTATTTGAGTGTGTGCATTTATCACATTCTCTAATTAAACTCAATGAATACAGCCAAGAAAAGAAAATTTCGAAGAGGGCTCAGCCAATAAAAGCAATTAAAGCAAGGGGGCTTCAGAAAGCATATGTATAATCCATGGCTGATTAGATTAGTATCCAGGATCCAACGCATATGCACCACGTATACCTTAATCTTAGAATCCACAGGACTCGAGCCGGACCCTGGTCCTGCCTTTGTATTACTTATTTACTTGTCCCGACTTAGTTTAGCATAGATCCGGTTCTCAGAAACCTTCAAATCACAACAGCCTGGGCTCAAGAACTTTTTCAGTATCTAAGTTTTCGATATTGTAGTCCTTTTCCCCCTCTGGTACAATGGGGAGGCTGAGGCCAGATGCACGCCCTGCCCTGCATATCAAACTCATGACCTTCAACTTGTGAGGCGACCCCCTAGCCTGGTGAGCTACTGCTCATTTTGCTTATATTCTAGATTTAAGCAAGTTCCGGTATGGCTCACATTTGGGTATCACACACACCATGATTGAGTTAGGCAACTCTGGCATGATAAGGACCTTTCTGTTTTTGCTCCTTAAAATGATAACCGGGATATTTTTAGAGATGGGAGCACAATGATAAAATATTGATTTGATCACGTAACAAATGAAATAACAACAAGATGAATAACAACCGACTGTTCTCTGGCAGATAGAGTGGTTTGTTTTGGTAGTTGGTACCATCTAAGGAGTCCAGGGTTCGAGAGATCGCCACAGAGAAAACCAAGAAGAGAATAAATAGCACTTTCCTCTCTTGCAAATCACAAACAAAACCTATTTCGCAATGAATGAAAGGTACTCTTATGGGCATATATTATCCCCAAACCGCTACTGAACGTTATTAAAATGCACATGATCTAAACTTCATGTTAAAATAGCTATGGTGACTAAGAATGCAACTAAAACATATGGGAAGGAACCAATAAAATATGATCTAAAAGATGCATGAACTCATCGCAAAAGGAAGTGATGGCAAGAGTAGAAGGATAAAACTTTCACGGCGATAATCCAGAAGATGCAGAACATAGATATAAAACAGCATGGACACATTTAGAAAAACAAAAGAACAGGATTGCATCAAACAATTTCTTATATCTTTCAACATTTGCAAATTTATTACCACCTCTTATAAGTATGTCTACAAGCAGATACAAATACATTGAAACTTTACACTCCAGAACCGGGCCACCAAAATTATAAAGAATATTTTAGAGATACATACATACCTTATCTATCGCTAAGCTCTAAGTATACCATGAACACGGCTCCAAAAATTACCCCAATATACTGTCGTAACAAAGTTCTTTACCTTGGTCTCGATCATAAACGTTCAATGTAATCGTAATCCATTTCTTACAGCATAATCCTCTTACTGAAGTGAATGATGCTCGACAGTGCCGGAACTTTTCCACCCTGCTACCGATCCAAAGAAAGACAATGAAGTGGTGAGCGAAACAAACACTGGAGGGCATTGAAGATCATCGCCATCGATCTTTATTCAGAGTAAGTGGATTGGCTTTATGATATTCACCTCATAGACAGATTGCTCTCCTGTTTAAACAGGAAATTTTGAGCTCCAATGTCTACAAAAGCCAATTGAAGAACTGATCTCAGAAATGCCATCCATTTGAACGCCAAAACGTTCTAGCATTTTCAAAACTTCGAGCATGCTTAATTTTCAGGAAAAGCTTGTATGCCATCTCCACTTTGGAAGCATTCAGGAGCTTGTTATTCAGCTTGCTGTAAATAACTTTGTTTAGGCAAAAGCCTTTGCTCAGCGACTCCTCAACCACATGGATAGCATTTTCTAGCTGCCCAATATTACAAAATCCATTCACAAGATATTCATATACCTCAACGTCAGATGATACACCAGACTCTTTCATATCCTCCCAAACTCTCATCATGATCCCACATTTACCAAATCTAGCTAACCTCATTAGCAACAACTTATAGGTTTTCATAGAGATTTCACATCCGGAGTCCTTTGCCTTGTCGTAAATGAGAAGAGCGGCATGAGGAGGACCAAAACTACACAATGGTTCAATAAAGGTTGTCACCATCCCGGTACTTGGAGTAATACCTCTGGTGAGCATTTCATCAAACAATTCAAGTGCATCAGCTACCCTCCTGACTTTCAGAAAGGAGTTGACTAATCTTGCGTAAGTATCTCTATTTGGTGAACATTCATCTTTCGCTAACATCTCGTTATAGTATTTCAAGCACTCATTTAGATCTCCAATTGCCGCGAAATTGAAGATGATCGAATTGTAACTCAGAGTGGTTCTGGGGCACCCTTTATCTTCCATGGATTCAAACAAATGAACGGATTCCTCAATTCGTCCCGCCCGGCCTAAACCCTCTATGCGATAACTGAAGGTTAATGATTCCGGCTGAATTCCATTGTTGATCATTTCATTCCAATTTCTTTCAATCTCTTTCATTCTTCCTGATCTCGCCCAACCCCCAATCAGTATGTTATACGTTGTTTTGTTATACGAAATCTTGTCTCTCATAGCTCTAAGAAGCGAATCCGCCAGCCTCACATGATTCCTCTTGCAGAGACACTCCAAAAGCACATTAAAATGTTCGCAATCGAAGATGAAATCAAATTCCTCCAATCTCTCAAAAAATTGAACCGCCTTCAACACTCTGCGCGCCCTCACATAACTATCGATCACAATAGAAAACGTCTCCAAGCTCGGTTTGAAACCGTCTCTGTTTAATTCGTCAATCAACTCTTCCATATGACTAAAGAATCTTCGCCTACCTAATGCCCTCAGAACAATGTTATAGCTTTTCAAATCCTTTGAAAAGTTAGGTCGCTTCACCGCCCACCGAAAAAACGAAACAATCGCATGTCCACTCAAATTTCCCTTATCAACAACCTCTTTCACTATCTTTTCTGTCAATTCAACGCCGGAAGCAGTCAATGCGGACTCGACGCAAGCTTTTCCGACAAGCTTCTGCAGAAAAACGCCTCTTAACTTCTCCGCATTTGATAAAAACCCGTCGATCGCACACGAATCGCTTCTCTCTTGACTATCTGCGACACTGATCGTAGGAATTCCGCTTCTGGCCGAGATTTTCGCGTCGATGGGAAGCAATTCCGAGAGTTGATCGAGAACGAAGCGCTCGTTGACCTTCGGAGATTGATCGGGAGAAATTTCGCCCAGACTGGAAGAAGAGAACCAAGAGTAGTGAATGAAAGAGGGACGATGACGATGTAGCGAAGACGGAGACCTATCTCTGAGGAGACCAGTGAGAAGAAACCCTAGGCATCGTCTGGTACACGTCAACGCCATTGAATGCGAAGAGGAGAGGAATCCCTACGATGTCACCGTATCTTCCATCCTTGGCTCTCTCGCCGTCGCCGGAAAAAAATCGGAACATTTCCCGGAAGCGGAAATATGGTGCCGGTCCAGAAACCGCCGTAAGGTTGAAAACCCAATCGCAGAGATTCGAAGACACGAAAAATAGACTCGTCATTGGGAATCGCGTTTATGTGATCAGCAGTCCTTGTTTCACACTTCAATAAGTAAATTCCTCTTTGCGGGGGGACGGATTATATGGCTAGGGATTTGAATTGTAACACACAACCACGAATTCCATATTGTGTCCAGTCAGGTAACTATGGTTTCCCCCTGCCGGTAATGTGGGTATGGGTTTTCTATTCAAGTATATATATATATATATACCAAATCTTATTCACCCTTGACATATCCACCCGTTGCTTCTAAGTGACATAAGTATAATAATGTAAATTGTTTTAAAAAAAATTACAAAAGAAAAAAAGACAATATTATTACACTTCTACCTCACAAAATAAATAATTAGAGGTGAATAAATAGCATCATTGATTTCATACCCAGACTGACACCGATCAAAGCTATTCATGTAAATAGCTCCCATATACACGGTGTAAACATATGGTTTTAAGTACCCAGTACGCTGTGTAGCTCATTTAGTACACTATACATTATTTATGCCTATGCATTTATAGAGAAAAATGGTAAGGCCAACTAGTTGGATGTTGCATCTTTACTCATAAAACTGGACCCTCTAGTCCATGTATGATCCAAATAACGAACGAGTTCAAGAGGATCAATGGTCACAGCCATGAAGTCAAATATCTCACTTCCAGTGAAAGTTCCACAAAACTATCAACTATTTTGCTTAAATTAGCTAGGATAGCTTAGAATTTTGTAAGCTTGTGTTAGCTTCGAACTCAAACAAGTAACTAGATGAATGTAAACAAGCCTTAACATGGCAGCTCGATTCAGTTGGACTGGAAACTTCGAACCCCACGTGAGAACACTGTTAAGATGATACTTCCCGGATTCGAACAACCACCAAATGATTCTAACGGGTTTATGACAACTGAAATCTTACATCAGACCCTATCCACTTAACTGTACATAAAATTAAGATTTCAGTGATGATCTCAACCTTTCTGATCCTCGGATGCCACCGGTAGGACCTGGTGTAGGATGAAGTCATCCTACTTCAGAAGATAGGATAGTTTCTTCCCCAAGGTGGCCATTCATCATCAAAAGAGAAAAAAGGCCACAAGTACAACCGAGTGAATCGGCTAACACCATAACGTCTGGTAAACCTGCTTTCTTTTTCTCACTCACACCGGGCATATAACAAGCACCAATTATAAGAAATACATCCAATAAACAACTACCCAGAACCAAAACCAAGCCTTACTCTATACTAAACGGGGTCGGCTGCAATGATTCTTAGTTACCATTGCACTGTATCTTCTGTCACAATATTACTTGACCAAGGGGGAAAAAAGAAGCTAAGATGGTGCTCCTCTGAAACCTTCCTCAGCACTCATCATAAATAGGCTAAGCGAAATGGTTCCATGCACTCCTTTCAACAAGTGGTGGATCTAGAAAATTTTTTAAGGTGAGAAGAAATATGTATTCCAGTGGGTACTCAGCCTGTTCAATCTTGTGTCACTCGTTTTTCTGTTAATGTTCTGAATTTTGGGTCCGGCAGACTCCCCCACCTTGGCTCTACGAGAGACCCACACTGCTTTTAACACTTTTTAAGCCTTCTCAATGTTTTCCCCATGTACCTGCATGCTTTATAAGACGTATGAAAAGAAGCACGATACAAGACTCATACACCACAATACAGATAACCAACAACAGTAGGATGGTTCCTATTCAAGGATTCTGCAGTGCCAGTATTTCAGCACGCCAACAAAATTCTGGTTTACAGAGCCCCCGACTGAGCTGAATTCATGTTTGCATTGACCCAAGAATGCTGAGTGCACATCAAAGACATCAATTACCGAAACAAAATACTCCACTGCTTTGACACTGATTTCCCTTGCTATCGACAATCATGTTCCTGGTTAAAGGGAAAAATAAAAAGAAAAAATAGACCTGACTAGAAGATTAACTGTGAAACTTGACAGTTTCCAAAGTCTTTGCTATGTACCAACAACAAATGCTGTGTTCCCTGGCATGTATACTGATGACTCGTATCCATGTTCTGAATGAAACTGTTAGATGAAGGCAAGAAATGAGGAAAAAAGGTGACTAACATCAACCGATCACATCAAAACCTTCGTTCACATGGAATGGATTGAAATCTGAACCTTCCATCTTTCCCATAAGATGCTCGATCCCTGCATTCACCCACCAAAAGCGAGATGTTTAAGATTTTGAAACTACAGGGTTTTACCAGGACCAGGATCTGAAAGACTAAAGTTTCCATCCATGCTACCGGAGGACTCGGACAGATCAGCCCTCGTTAGGACCATACATAAGACAAACTTATCAGGACTAGACATCACCAGATGGCTATGAAAAGTTTCAAAAAACATGCAAACTTAGAAATTTTCATGATCAAATTGGCTCTTCAACAGACTCTCCAGGTTTTGTCTAAAAAGATAGTACAGGAATCTGCAGAGTGGGGACGTATTTCCAAAAACTAGAGGAAAATCCAAAAGAACAGGCTCAATGGTTGTTTTCAAGAAGGAATATCATAAATATCTCAAGGAAAATCTCTACAAACAGGAACAAATGAATTTGTTTTCAAGAAGAAATTCAAGCAAAAAATGAAAAACATACTTGAATTTGCCAGCATATTGTCAAAGAAAGAGAAAGGAGCCAGACTTCCAGATGACTTGAAACTCTCACTCGACTGCACATGACTTGATTGTGGATCCAAAATGCGCATGCTGGAGCTAACTTCCTGACCCTGAAAGCTCAAGTCATCAGCGTGTAAAGCTGGTTTCTCAAGGGGGTGAAAGTTCTCCACCTTCGCCTTCTTTTCCTTTGGTGACTCAACATCTGTCTCCACCTCAGATTCCAAGTTATTTGGCGCAACCACCTGCTGTTTTCTCTTTGACCGAGCCCTCCTGTTCTGGAACCAATTATACACATTGGTTTCTGAAATTGGTCCGTGATGCATTAGCTCGGAGGTGATCTCTTTTATTCTTTGCTTGCTCGGTGTTCCGTTCCCCTGTTCAAAGATACTCTCCAGTATCTGAAGCTGCACCTGACTTGGTGTCCAACGCTGTCTCGTGGTGATTTTGTGGCCAGCACCCATCAGTGGATCACAGTACATGCTGCCCAGCCTAATTCCTGAAACACCAGGATCAAAATCAGAAAGAAACTAGTAAACGTAACTACTCTTTCAAGTATCTTATTACAACAACAACAACTAAGCCTTTTCCCATACTAGACGGGGTCGGCTACATGGATTCTTTGTTTCCACAGATCCCTATCGTGTGCCATGTTAGCAGTTAACTCACAATAAGCTAGATCATTCTTTATTGTTTCTTTCCAACACTTTTGTGGTCATCCTCTACCTCTTTTAATACTTTCCAAATTTAGTTTTTCTAACCTTCTTACAGGTTCTTCTTTCGATCTTCTTTCTATATGTCCAAACCATCTTAAATGATATTCTCTCATTTTATCCTCTATTGGTGTCACTCCTAATTTGTTTCTAATAACCTCATTATGTATACGGTCTTTTCTTGTATGACCACTCATCCATCTCAACATCTTCATTTCTATCACAGATATCTTTTGTACATGTTGATGATTAACTGCCCAACACTCAGAACCATAAAACATGGTAGGCCTAATTGCTGCTCTATAATATTTACCTTTTAACTTTAATGGTATCTTCTTATCACAAAGAATACCTGATGCTTCTCTCCATTTTAACCAACCAGCATTAATTCTATGCGTAACATCTCCAACAATTCTTCCATCACTCTGAAAAAGTGACCCTAGGTATTTAAAACTTTCCTTTTGGGGATGCAATGTGTGCCAATTTTAATTTCTATGTCCTCTAAGGTAACCAAATGATCAAACTTACATTCCATATATTCTGTCTTTGTTCTACTAAGTTGAAGGCCTTTGCTTTCTAATGTTTCTCTCCATAATTCCAATTTTCTATTAACTTTTTCCTTAGACTCCTCCACTAATACAATGTCATCTGCAAATAACATACACCAAGGTACTTCATCTTGAATATGTTTTGTTAACTCATCCATCACCATTATAAATAAGTACGGACTTAAAGTTGATCCTTGATGTAACCCAATATTAACTTCAAAGAAGTCTGTCGTTCCTTCATGAGTCCTCACACATGTTTTTGCACCATCATACGTGTCTCTTATAAGGTTAATATATGTCAATGGGATACCTCTTTTTTCTAAAGTTCTCCAAAAAACCTCCCTTGGTATCCTATCATAAGCTTTTTCTAGATCAATAAATATCATGTGAAGGTCTTTCTTTTTTGCTCTAAAATGTTCCATAAGACGTCTCAAAAGGTGAATCGTTTTAATAGTACATCCGCCTGGCATGAATCCAAATTGGTTCTCAGTTGTACTTGATACTTGTCTTAACCTACGTTCGATAATTCTTTCCCATAATTTCATAGTATGGCTCATTGACGTTTCAAGTATCTTATTGATACATTAAAAAAAACAACTAAATTTGAAAAACAAAAATATCATCACTCATGGAGTAATCAACATAACATGTCAAATTAAATCAGCGCATATACAGCTTTCACATTAAAAACCACACTGTGGTTAAAATGTTCCATTTCTTAAAGGTAATACTAAATTCTATCTGTGGCAAACCTGCGAGAACATTGATTTGATAAGATGAATGAGACCGAAAAGCATTACTTGTTACACCACGGGCCCACATGATCAACCTTGCATTGAACCATCCAATGTGGCACATGATTCCAAGGAATGAGAAAGTGGTACAAGATAAGATTGGTTCCTTTTAGACATGCCCAAAACAGAACCTGGCAGTTTCAAACCACTGGTTCCCGTATTTGTCTAAACATTTTCTAATAAAATTATTGGTTAAGGTTCTAGGTTCCAGGCTAACCGGAACCGGACATGTCTAGTTCCTTTTCTACAGAAACAAGATTCCAGGTAAAAGTGATCCTTATGTGAATTTCTACCCCTTCAAACCTGAATTCCTACTTTATCTATTTCTAGATATAGAATATAAAAAGTATTGATACATGACGTATCATTTAGACATTAGCCATGCTGCAATAATAAAAGGCGTATAAAAGGATAAAAAATGAAGATTACATATCAAGTTGTGGCTGCGAAGAAAGGCTTTTTTTCTATAATGCCAAGGAAAGGATTTAGATATCTAAATTGTAGTTGAAGAGCAGAATTTGTACTAAACAAACCAATGTGAACTTCTTGAGCGTATGTATTCACTGTTTACAGTACATTGTACTGGAGAATAAAAATGTAGAAAACACATCGAGACTACATTGCACCAAACTGTAACTATAAAAAATAAAAAATAGAATTTCAGTCCCATGTTGGAGTTGAGAAAAACATGATGTGTACAGATATAAACATTTACAGATCCATCCTCAGGTCATGGTTTACTTGAAGAAGAGTAGGTGAAATAGCAACATTTAACATCTTTAATCTTCACACAAGCATGAGAAAACACATGTACTCTTGTTTCAGGTATTTGCGATTATAGAAAGGTAACAAATGGATAATTTCATTGACAATCAATTCATCTTAACAGTTTATAGAAAAACATCTCATTCAATATAATCATGTGTTTCATATCAGTCTTACCTATTGTTTAAAAGTGTCAGAAATTTTGTTGTCATGATGCAGGAAAGATCAAATCTTCATAATATTGGAAGTTTGGAACGCAACAGAAGCAATGGAATGACAGAAATGTGATTCGTACTAAACAAAGCATGTTGAGTTTAACTGAAATGCCTCATCCTAAAAAACTGACTGAAAATACAAGCAAAAAACTTAACTTTATCCACCGGATCCTACAGTTAAGAGGATTGTGTGTGGGTGTGCCCGTGTGTGTGTGACCATCCAACGTCCAAACTAAGGAAGCTCCAACATTTACAAATAATCATAATTTGACATCTTTGTTTCACCAATGATCAAGTATTTCATCAATCCAATAGCATTAAATGATTCTCTACCTTCATTTTAATCAATCATAATCTACATCATCTTTTATTTTTTTTAGAGTATAGATGTGGTCTTTAGCAATTATCAGAATCAGTGGGGCTCAAAACGTCTTGCATTAGATAATTTAGCTATCAAAAGGCATGGTTAAATATTAAGGCAACGTCATCTAATGCTCATCTCAAACTAAACAGGTAAGAGTAAATCGATCTAAATGATAAGGTATAATAAATACTCCACCCTCGAACGGAAAACCATTGAATCGTGAACATCTGCAGATTTTCACCTTCCTTAGTTTGACAAATGAAGGTGTAACTCTTCCACCATCCCAACACTAAAAAGACAACAAAAATCCGATTCATCGCATGTAAACTAGTCAATTATAAAAGGTAAACAACAGGTGGGAGTCATGCCCATTTTGATTCCCGTTCCTTTGCTTCTTCGTCTATATCAAGGAGCCCTGCTCAAATCTAAAGCAAAACAAAGTGAAAAAGGTAACTTTTTCAAAAGACAATTTTGAACCCCTATCACTCAACGCAAGACCTATTGTTGACGTTCTACCAACCAAAAGTAGCAACTTAAGGTTATTTATTCGCCTTCATATAAGAAAGTCTTTATCTTTTGCCTGCATATTCTTGAAATCGGCAGCATTAACATTCAGAGAAAATTAATACCAATAACAATAAATAATTACCGAGGAAATTAATAAAAAATTTGCACCACTTTAAGAATTCGGTACTCATTAGTCCCCCATTTAATTTCCAGAGATCATTAAAAGAAGCAGAAATTTCACAAACGGAGAGAGACAAGGAACTACAAGTACAGCTCTATGCGCATTTACTAGTTCACCCAGATAAAAGAAGCAGAAATTTCACAAACGGAGAGAGAAAGGAATGATTTCCAGACAAACCACCAAAGGAAGACCACAAAGACACTAAGAGAAAGACACTTCTGTAGAAACCATCAGGGAAAAAATTCAAAAGAGAAAATAGGGAAAAGATCAGAGAATGATGAAGAATGAAGGGAAGAGGATGCTCGCCAGCAATAGAGTCCTGTTGGGCGGTGAGGGCTTTGTGCATCTCGACGAGCTGCTCGCATATTGTGGCGTACACGGAGATTTGGCGCCTCAATAACTCCATCTGCTCGTCCGTCATCACCTTCACGTACCCATTATTACTGTGCTTCTGCTGCTGCGGCCGTTGCTGCGCTTCTCGTTGTTGCTGATCCTCTTCACCCACGACACACCCACTTTTCATACCCATCTCTCTCTCACACACACAGACACACACTGAAAGTTATTCTCTTTCATTGCTCCTCCCCATGATTTTGTTTCCTCTTTCTCTCCCGATCATTACGTATCTCTGTACCTATCTCTCTCCTCCCCACGATCTCAGCTCTTTCATTCCTCTCCCTTACCTTGATTCTCTTTCCTTTCTCGCTCGCTTACGCTTGTTTCTACCCACTCTCTCGCTTGCTTGCTCATTCACTCCGTCTTCCTCCACAAAAAGAAGCCCGCCGCAAGCGAGCGAGAGAGAGAGAGGCACGTGCGAGTAAGCACGCGCGCACGTCGACGGCTCGTGTGGGGCAAACGAGGTTCGGGATATAAATGATTTTATGCGAAAACGGTTGGTTTTCCGCCGGTTGGAGACGAAAATACTCCTGAACTTCTCCTAAATGACTGAGGCAGTCGCTCTTCACTGGCTCCGTAGTTTCCGAATTTGAGGACGAAACTGCCACCGATCTTTCGTTAAAATGGCCCACACCGTATCCCTCAGTTCACTGAGCGTAAGGACGAAATTACCCCGAATCTTTCAAGTAAATGGCTGCCGCGGTTTCGGATTGACACTGGGCGTGGCTTTCGCTTCAGATAGAAAATAACTGCAATGCTCTTCGTAAAGTCGGGCCGAGTTGTAACCGTGCTGCCGGTCGATCGGCAAATTAACAAAACCGGCCAAACTCTTGTGTTTCTCTCTCCCTTCTCATATATGTATGTATGGATTGTACAAAGAAAAGTAGAAGTTGTTAGATACTCTTTCATACGAGATTTTATTAGATAAATTATTGGCCATCAACACATTAATCAATACCATTTAATACATATATAACATATCATAAATACCTTAATCACTACTGTAATGCACATGTGACACATAAATGCACTAATCATAGTGATGCTCTCTCTCTCTATATATATATATAGTACAAGTAGAATCAAGCATCCGATCGAGACATCATATTTCCCTTCATAAACTTGATCTATGTATTTCCTGCCCTATCCGGCTTTAATCCAGTCAGGCTGGTAACCAAACTGAGCTAGTCGTAGTTTTGGCTTCATTTACTTATCCTTGGTTCAATTGTGGTCATGTTCATCACCATTTGCATTGAAATGGTTTAATTCCTTGAAAGCTCGTTTTTCTTTTGGTATCACGGAGAGGGTGAAGCCAGATGCATGCCGTGAGAATTGAACACATGACCTCCCATTTGTGAGTCAACCCCTGAACAGGTAAGCCATGTATGTGTCTTTGTGCATGACAGGTCCTTTAGATATGACAATTTAAAAAATTATTAGTTTAATATAAACCAACTCATTTATAGTAATTACATCATGTTAGCTAATGGAATGTAGATTCGAGGGTTCTCTCTCTATCGATAGAGAGAGAGAGATCACAGACTGCTTACTCGTGTTACCTTTTCTTTTAACAGCATATAATAAAGCTTTTTATCATATTTTTCAAATAACTAAAGTTTTTTAAATTACATTCATGGTCCTCAAAAATAAAGTATAGTAGTGAGTTCTCTTTCTCTCTCTATATATATAATATCTAAATACTACTCGACATTGATGATGCTTTGTAATAATATAAATATAATAAAACCATCTTTCATCATTTTTTAAATATCCTCTTACAACCTTTTAAATTATCGGATATAAGTGAATAACATAAGTAGTAGATAGGATCCGATTTTCTTATATATATATATATATATATATATATATATATATATATATATATATATATATATATATATATATATATATATATATATATATATATATATATATTCGATCAATTGTGCTTGTTACCAACCCTAGACTCATCAACTCATCCGGCTGGCTGCATCCACTGTGGACTGATTGCTTCAAAGTCTGAACAAGGCCAACATTTTTTTTGTTTGGATCAAAAAAGGAGGCTCCTGTCGCACTTTCACGGGGAGAAATTAGTGGAATTTCTTATTAGGTTGAATTAGGTCGGTAAGGAAGTTATCATTTGTTGATCGGTGTGCTTTTTTATTAAATGCGTTTGGCAACGATGGGACTCTGTTTGTCTGTCATGGCCACCAGTCCTTTTCTCGTTCCTATTCTTTTTTCTCTCTATATCTAACCAGACAAGTTATAGCAAAATCATTTAACCACAAATAAAGAAATAAATATAATAATCAATTGTAATTTAAATTTATTAAAGGGATTTTTAAAATTTTAAAATAAAAACCTAAGATATTTTTTCAAAATTGATATGCACACAGCTTTTTTACCATCCATACACCTTTTATTATGATTACGAATTTCGTTTCTGATAAAATTTGAAAATTATCATGATATCCTTCAATCGTTTGAATTTTTTTCCTCTCTATGGGTTTTCATCTCACGGTCGATCCTCTCACACTATTTATATGATAACTCATAGATCAAAACTTGATTTAACACAAAATATTAAACCATCTGTTGTTCCATAGTACTTTGAATCTAACTGAAAAAGAAGAAGAAAAAAAAGGAAGAGAAAGAACGAAAGGAGAAAAAAGATGGAAACCGATTTGAAGAAGGTTTCAATGATTTTTAGAGGTTATTATTGATTTTTTGGTGTATTTTGTCAATTTATTTGATATATTAATTTCATTTTCTACTGCAATTAAAACAAAAAATAAGGCTTATTTTTTTGTTAGAGATGTGGTACAAGCATGTCTCTCCAATGAAAGAGACCGCAACTCATCTCTCCATTGACAGGAGACACAATCAAGTCAGTGTCTTTTTTGTTTCATGCGATGTTCATAAAAATATACTTCTATGCTTATTCATTTTTTTGGTTTTTTTTGTTAGATTCGTAAGAATAAGAATATGTGTTGTTCAGCTATGAAGAATGTAACGATGGCTAAAAATGAATGAAATATGTATCATTGGGGTAAATAGACCCAATGAGAGAAAGAGAGATTCATGCTATAATTGGGTGAAAGCGGAAAATGAAGTGATAAAGAATAATTTTGATATTTTAAAAAAGTATAAGAATAATAAAAAGAATATGCAAATAGTAATCTTCTATTTTTTTTGTTAGAGGAAAAATAGTCACTAGCCTGTGAACTTTATGGCCTTCGCTCATCATGTTCATAATTACTCCACGAGGTTCCTCAAAAACTTGTAATATTAACTGTTAGTACCTCTTTTTCAAAATGTATTGCTTCAACTACCCAGCTGCAGGTGGGAGTTCGATTCCTAGGTGAGCCGAACACATAACACACACAAATTTTGTTGCTTTCCATCTTCTGCTGTCTTATGTGAGCCTTCGGTTGCTACGTGACCTAAGTAAATCGTTGAATAATCGATCAATGATGGCCGTTCAATTCGGTGGGTCAAGCGTTGGCAGGAACCTATTTTGTCTTGTCCTCTCTCTCTCTCTCTCTCTCTCTCTATATATATATATATATATATATATATATATATATATATATAGTAGTTCATATTCAATACTCTCAATCATATTCAGTAGCTTGTTTTGCATGGTTTCATCGTTTAAATAAATAACTACCATCTTTCATCACTTTTTATTATTTCTCTCATACTCGAAAATGCTTTCTACCAATCAAAATCATCGTTGTCACCACTAAAACTACTTAAAAAAAACTTATATTTGTATATATAAAAGTGGTTTTATGGGTTTTTTTTATTTTACAGGTGGTTTTGGTGCTTGCGATGGCGGTTTTGACTGATAAAAAACAGATTCACACAATGAAAGAATAGTTAAAGGAGATAGAAAACAACACCCAGTAATTAAAACGATAGAACCATGTAAGATGAACCATTAAATATGATTGTATTGAATTTGGATTACTTCTTCTATATATTATACACATATGTATATATATATTATAAAAGCTTATTAGGTTCACACACATTTTTTATGAGCTTGTGTTGTGGCAGTCCATACATTGCATGTTACATGCAAATTTGGGTCTGGACAAGAAGATCCTAAATTATTCATATATTCATTTCTAATGACGACAAGTGACAATTGGTTTTGAACAAAGGAAACAACTAGAAAAGAAATACGCTACTGTAGCAATGGAAAACTGCATAGCAAGACATTTGCGGGGAAAGAAAAAGGAAGGTTCAGAATGTTTAATCGTCATGCCCCTGTGACCGCAGCCTCGCGCATCGGTTCCATACAGCATCAGACCTCAGCCAAACAGGTCAAGCCTAATTAACCATTATTTAGATCCATTTTCACCTATTTAAATTCCTTATATGTATATGTATGTAGAGAGAGAAGATAGTTGTGCATGGAAACCGTGCTTGACCATTTCATAAAAAAGACAGATGTTTAAATTAGAACAGTGAAAAGTTAGATTTTACATTTCCAATTTAATAGGTTGTAGTTATGGTAGGAAGGCACAAAGCCATATTGTTTTAATTTGAACACTCATTTCTTTTCATTGTAGTCGGAAAGATTTTCATCTGTTTGCGTGCACCAGCTTATATATGTATGTATATATATATATATATAGTCTTGCACTGATGCCGCTCACTCATGTATGACTATTACATATTTTTTTCGTCATTTTGAATTTTTTATATTTTTTAAATTACACTTGCATCACCAAAAACCTTTGCTTTTTGTGTTTACGAGTTTTTTCTTATCTTTCTTAAAAACCTTAAGCTTTTTTAAATTATACTTATAGCATTAAAGACCACTGCTTATTGGAGGCAAGAGGTTGATAACATGGCCTTATGAAAACTCTTAAACATTTTTAAATTATGCTTATATCACTAAAGATTAATGGGTAAACATGTCAAGGTGAGAAAGATCCAATTTCATGTATGTATACTCACACCCACCTTTTATTTCTAAAAGATATATAATAAAGATGTTTTTATAATTTTTTAATGTTTTAATCATTCAAAGTAGATGATGAGTATAAGTATTAATTTGTATAAGTTGAGATTGCAAGACCGAGTTTTCTTATATATATATCATATAATTATATGCATATTATCATAAACCACCATTTTTTATAAGAATTTTGAATTCAAAATCATTTCGTACAAAATCATTTCGTAAAACCAAATAACAACAAGATAGCTAATAATTCTTTATGATTTTATTTGAAAGAATGAAAACTTTGTAAGGTATCTTTTGTTAGAAGTCACGTGGGCTACGAGGGCTTTCGCATGCTTGTTTTCGCCGTAGCTTTTTGACGTAATTTGTATGTTCTGAATGTGCCATCCCCTCTCTCTCTCTCTCTCTCTCTCTCTCTCTCTCTCTCTCTCTTCATGCCGCGATTGATGGATCCACAAGCAACAAGTCAAGCCCAGTCATGTGCATGGCTCGCACCAAGCAAACGCACTCTATTCGCTTTTGATTCTACTCGCCCACGAATAGCCCATCCAGCTTATCATCTAATTAAAAGTTAATTATTTACTTTTTTTCTTATAATATAATGCATTATGTACCAATACCCTTATATGTGAAAGAACTTCTTGGTCACGATCGAGCTCAAATAAGTCTAGCGAGCCGAGCTCAAGTTGTTCGAACATAACCCGAGCTCGAGAGCTCAAGCCCGAACATGAAGGCTTGACAAAGCTCGAGCTTGAGACGGGCATTTTCTTAACATGTTGACTATAGAGAGAGCTTGGTATTTAATTATATGACTTTTGAGTTTCACATGATGACTTGGTAGCCCCATCTTTTTCAAAGATTGGGTCATTGCCAAACCAAACCAAACCAAGATGATTGCAAGACCATATAGGTAGATTCTGTCCAAGCGAGAGTCCGATTCTCGGAAGTTTATCGAAAGGATTCACGTGAGAAGACGAATCTTTTTCGGGCGTAAACTCCTTAGATGAACAAACAAAACATAAAATGAAACCCAAAATCCTTACAACCATGGTATGAAGTTGACATACCCGAGTCGGTTTCGGTTAGAGTTCTGGAACCGTCAGTTTGGGACAGTTCTGGTTTGAGTCTAGAATCATTCGAACCGGTAATTTTATTAAAAAATATTACAAATTTTAAAAAACACTGAAATCAGCAGTTCCAATTTTATAAAAAGTGAAACGGAACCGAATCGGTGATCCCCTATTCTGGGTTCGGCCAGTTCCTAGCCCGTTTTAGTTTTGGTTGAAACCACCATACCGGTTAGGAACCAGCAAGTGCCAACCAGAAAAGATAATTTTTTTCTTTTATTAATGCCACTTTTTTGAACGTTTAGTTGGATTATGTAGGATCAAACTTTTCGGATGTATATGATGCGGATTTTCTCTTTTAGGTACGACGTGTAGATAGTAAGGATTACAAACTTTCGTGTCGTGTTTTGTCATTTCGGATCGTGGCAGAAACAGGCTATATAGAGCAGAGCCTTTTTAATATGCGTATTACTGCTGGTGGACAAGAACAATCTATGTTGGGTTCTCCTGGCGAGTGACACATTGCAAACAATTTCGTGCTTCGGGTTGTATTCTTGCTGGGTTGTTTCATCGGAAATAGGTCGACCCAAACACGGCTCTGCTTTCGTGTTACTTTGGGTGGATGAATCATGGCTGGTTTTCGGAGTTGTATCTTATATTATATTGGCAGTCACATGCGAGCACGGGGACCTGCGATTAAATGAGCTATCAGTTCGTGTCGTTCCGTGTCATATTATCACAATAAGAATACTGGGTTGCTAGTCTTTGACATCTGATCTTAATTAGTAATGCCAGAAAAAAAAACAGTCTCTATCAAATTATAACTAAGCTATCATGGATCATCTGGCTAGCGGGTTGACTCACAAGTTGACGGTCATGAGTTCGGTATCGGGACATCATGCTCTTCTTGTCCAAATCTTCAACTTTAGA